>JAXDDW010000042.1:1300000-1347500 GCA_034670385.1 Hoplostethus mediterraneus | reverse complement strand
TTCTCTCTCTCTTCCTCCTCCTCCTCCTCCTCCTCCTCCTCCTCATCTCTGCCTGGCGTTAATGTGGGAGTGATTGAAGAGGGCTGTATGAGCGGGCTGACAGAGCTCATCTCTGGCCCATGATGCATGGCTTCCCTGGGCCTCCCCGCTGCCCCATTACACCCTGATTAATTGGCCCTGCTTAAGTCAATAACTCATCCGTTAAAAAACAAAAAGCTCCAGCGGAGAAGAGGAGGAGGAGGAGGAGGAGGAGGAGGAGGAGGAGGAGGAGAGGGGGGAGAGGCAACGAAGGACACAAGAGGAGTGAGAGAGAGAGGGAGAGAAAAGACAATGGAAGTGGTGGCAAAGTTGAAAATGGGAGATTCGCCAGAAATGGTGGTCTGCTTTAATTGCAGCTATATTAAAAAAAAGTAAAAGCTTCAGTTTATTTTACAAGCCTGTCCCATCCATCACCGGCCGGCATGTTGAACACTTTGACGCCGGCCTTTTCTTTTCTTTCCAGCCCCCTAGTTAGAATTTGCAATACAATGTGGACTAAAATGATTTCTCTCCAAAATGCAGGCAGCCATCCAGGTGGACTGCTAGTAGAATAACTCCTACATGCAATATGGGGATGAAGCTGATTTATTTTGGGAATATTAGCTAAAAAATATTTGGTCTGGGTCAAAATAAATATATATTTGTGTGTCCAGTGGCTGTTTCATTCATTCTTTTGCCCATACCCGTTTATTCCCATTCATTTGCTGTTAAGTACTCAACACAAATAGGTGAAACTGTTGTCAGTCCTAAAAAAAAAGTCAGTTCTTTTCAGTAGTGACATCTAAGTCTTTTGTGACGGTGGTAAATGGCATTCCTGTTTTGTGCCTGCAGTCAAATCACAGGGTTTATTTACGATACGGGCTCAGTGGCATATTGCAGCTTTGTAGATGCAACATACCTTTGTTTACGTCTCTTTGTGTCTTTTCTCTAGGTGCCCTGCCCATACACACACACACACACACACACACACACACACACACACACACACACACACACACACACACACAGCTGCAGACCATAGATCACAACCCTGGAAAGCAGATTACACCTAATCACCGAAGACACTCGGATCACCACGCTGATCAAATAACACCTCGGCTGTAATGCCAACACACACACACACACACACACACACACACACACACACGCAACGAGCACCATCCACTTACTGAGCGATGGATCTGAGAGCCGAGCCTCAGTTATCTTTGTTATGGTTTGGAGAGCTGACGTGTTTGACAGCGGCGAATGTAAGTAGCGGTGTTATGACATGTCTGAGCGACCGTGAAACAGGCCGGGCGTCGCGGGGCCCCCGGGGCCCCCCGGGCCGCTCTCCGCGCCGGGCCCTGCCACGACGCAGATAAGAGCGAATAAACAGAACGAGCTGCTCTGATCTCTGTGCACTGAAGTGGCTTTTTTTTGTTTTTTGTTGGGGGACATCTCTCGGATTTATGGCCTTGTGTTACGTGTGTGTGTGTGTGTGTGTGTGTGTGTGTGTGTGTGTGTGTGCACGTGTGCGTTGTTTGTCCGCGTTTGAGACAGAGAGAGAGAGAGAGACAAAAAAAGGACAAAGAGACTGAGAGAGGACTGAGAGAGATTGAAGATGTTGGTGGTGGTCATCTCTCCATCTCCCCGTGTCCAATCATCTCCATCTTTTAATCTTCGCCCTCCAGTAGATCACACAGACAGGCTGGCTCCTTCCTGCTCAACACGCAAATATGGCTTACATCACACACGTGCACACACACACACACACACACGCACACGTGCACAGCCAGAGCAGAGCTGTCACCGCACATATATGGGCCTCGCCTGGCCTCCGAGGAAACACGGCCCAGCTCCAGTCATAAATAATAATGGGATTGGCTACATGACATGTTGAGTGATGGGGCCCCTCTCAGAACTCATTTACATGGCTTTGTGTAGCAATCATCGGCCCCCTAATGTAGCGCTAAGCAAATGAGCCTTTCGGAATATTGTGCCATATATCGCGAGTCAACCGGCGCGCTATAAATCACGCTGGAACACATGCCCCCAATGACAGCTAAATCAACATGGAGTAATTGCTTTGAAATGTGGAGGAAGCAAGCAGGCGGGCTGGACAAGGGGGTAAGGGTTGGGGGGGTTGGGGGGTGTGGGGGGGGGGGGCATAGTCAGAGGGAAGTGTTTGTTGGGGTTGTGTTGCTAACCTCGCAGTGACTCTGGAAATGTACAATGCAGATGTTTTGGGGGGAATTGGAGAAATCTCTTGGGAGAGAAAATGGGTGAAAGCCTGATGGCAGGTTTGGCCAAGTTGAACAGAAGAAGGGAGAGAGAGAGCGAGAGAGAGAGAGAAAGAGGGAGAGAAAGCGAGAGTAGCGAGTGGCTGGCCAGCAGAGGGCGTGGTAGCTCGTTGAGCAACACACACACACACACACACGCACACTAGTAAGAAACTAGTAAGGCTCTGACTAGTCAGTGAATGAGTGCCTTTAAAGACTGTCAGCTGCTGTGAATGTGTAACTGAATTGTGTGTGCTTGGAGGGGGCTGTTTGAAGCTGTCAGCACCTAGGGGTGCTAGTGTGTGTGTGTGTGCGTGTGTGTGTGTGTGAGTGAGTGTGTGTGTGTGCTTGGGGTGGGGCTCTGTGCCTCTCTTTGACCCTGTGGTCATTAATCTCACTTGCTGTCAGGGTAATGGACACTGATGGACAGGATTGTGTTTGCCCACGCACACACACACAGACACACACACACCCACACACACACACACGCTCATGCAATATGCACACACATGCATGCATGTACACTCACATCCACATCCATGTACATACATAAATGCATGGGATACATTTCTAACAAACAACAAATGAAAACGATCAAACAGTCAAAATGTTACAGGATCCATTGATGCTGTTTTAAACCCCAACATGAGAATGGTGTGAATGGTGAATGTGGCACTCCCTGCTGAAACATTGTTACCCCACCACCACCTTTGTTTAAGTTTTGATTTTCCATTTCTTTCCTATAGTTGTAATTTTGACATACAACAACAGATTTTTATGTATATGTTATGTTTATTCTTTCTATGTTTTTCCATTGTCTTAAATAAATAAATTCAATAGACCGTAATTCTTTGTGGTTTTTTTCTGGCACACCATCTTTGGACAAGATTACTTCTCACTGGTAGAGAAGAAGTACTGTTACTTTTCCTAAATTAAGTAAAAGTAAAGTTACTGGTATACAAATCTACTTAAGTAAAAGTAAAAAGTAGCTCATTTAAAATGCATTCAGAGTAGAAGTGTCAAAAAAACAGACAGCGTTACATATAATCTTTTTCATGCAATGCAATGTTCAAACTAAGAAAAACTACTTTATAAAATAAAGGGCATTAAGTAAAGTTTGAATCAACACAACAATTTGACAGGATTGCAGTAACTCTGGCCATCCCCATTATTCAATAACATCATGTTTCCTCTGCTGCTAGCTAACCAACTAGCTAGCAAGAATAGCGAATCAGCTAGCAACAACCCGGCTAACTCAACCCAATAATACTGCAGCTGGATGGCTGGTGTTTTGGCTAATGTTAACTAAAGTACTACCATGCATACATTTGAACAGTTAATGTTACAGTTAGTTAACTTAACATTTCCTCCACATGCTTGTGCCGGTTTGTTGCAGCTGCAATTTAGCATCAGACAGTTTCTGGTGCAATGCTAATGGAGGAGAGCCTACAGCATTGTACTCTGTAATGGATGTGATTTAAAATGTAATGAAGTAAAATACTTAACTAAAAGTAAAGTTACTGACTCACACAAGTACACAAAGAAATACGGAATTATAGTAACTAGAGTAAATTCAATTAGTTACATCCTCCTTTGCTTCTCATTGGTAGAGCTTACTATATACTTGATGCTAATGTTACATGACTTCTTATTGGTGAAGCGGACTACATGATTGACATGATATGATTATGATACATGATTGACGTTATATTGCATCTCCATTGGTGGAGATGATTGCAGGCCTTTGGGCCTCGCATAACCCAAAAATCTCACAAACGCAGGAACAAGGAAGAATTCATGAAAATTGTCTCAACGAAACGCTAAATGTTGCGTCTACGTCTACATCTAATGTATATGTCAGTGGTGAGACAGCTCGGGGCAAAGGAAGTCGCTTTGAAGCTGTGAACGTTTCTGTTTTTAACGACGCAGCCCGCTCAGCGATCTTAATACCGTTGGCTTAATGAGAGCCAGAGCTGATCAGCAGCCCATCAGAGCTAATGGAGTAGCTTTCATTAATTAAAACATCTCATTCCCGTTGCTGGCTTCATTATGACACCAGATGGTTGTCATTACACTGCTGTTTGTCAGTCAAAGACGTGACACCGCGCCATAAAGGGTTAGATGTAAAAGGGGGTGGGGGGGGGGGGGCGTTACATGTGTGAATTAGTTTTGGGGTGTTTGCCCCCCCCCGGGCAGCAAAGTTAGATTAGGTATGTAAGTCTGCGGCATGCCCTAGTGGCTCAGCGGGCCATGTGGTGGTGACATAATGCGTCCAGGTCCAGGTTGTGTTGGGACCTTTGCCACATGTCAACCCCCTCAAGCCCCTTCACACACAACCCAGGGATATTATGGTATGCTGATTCAGGTCCATCGGGCGAAGGAGGCACGTATCCTTCCATTCACACCAGACCCTGAACACAAGAGTACTTCCATCATCGTCACCTTATGGCATCGTCAAAACCAGGCCAACTCCCATACCCTGCCCGTTCTCCTAGCCATGTTTTTTTTCCTTCCCCTTGAAAAAAAATGAGCCGAGGCGGTGTTGTGGCGGGTTAACAAACTGAACGTTCACACCAGGCACAGCAGAATCTGGTTGACCTGCTTATTTCTCTGCTCGCTAGTCTGATTTGAAGGGGGGTATCACATTTAACATACACAGAAAAGAGTGTATGCACATCCCAGATTGAGCCGCACACTGAACCATTAAGCTCTGCCCGGGCAATGTATCAAACCCAATGTTGGTCTTCGTCAGGCAATATATACTTAGTGGCATCAAGAGTCAGTATGTGGTTGTACCTAGTTAATAATAGAAGCAGTGGTGGGTGGTAGTATATGTTTGAATTAGTTCCTGCTATTTTTTTTTTACCGTCACAGTAAATTAGATAGAGATACGAAGATTGTGCGATATTAGATTGGACTGCGTACTCGTCGTGGGTTTCGAGTCCAGGTTGCGTTGGGGCAGTTCATTGCCTCTCATCGCCTTATCTGTCTCAGCCCCTCGTCTTCACTGTCACCCATCACTGTCTAATACATGAAGAAATGCAATAGAATTAGGTTTGAACGCTGTTTTGGCTGCGGGACTATAGTTGCGTAGAAAGAGAGCCAAGACCTGGTTTTCCGAAGCCAACTTGTCACACACAGGATCTTTGATGCGTTTCGTGACAGTAAGCGATGATCCGACAGGGCTGGGACTCTCATGGGAAACTGGATCCAGGTTTGTCATCAGCGGTGGAAAGAATGCTGAAATTTTTTGACTCACAGAAGAGATCTGTTGCAGCAATTAAGTTCAACTTTCTCGAACAGTAGCTGGACGAATTGTTGAATTGGAACGCTTGAAGCTACGTTTTGAAAGTTTGAAGCTCAGTTTTTAATCTTTGCGGGAATTCATCCGTACTCGTAATTGAGGTCAGTATTTTTTTTTGCCGGACAGTTTACAGGACATCAAGTACAAGCTGACAAAACCTGACATTGCAAACTGCTCACCCCGAGAAAATGCTGACAGAAATCCCAGTATTCCTAGCTTGGAAAATTAAGCGCTGAAACTTTGTGCTGTCGCTTTTACATGTTAAAGTTTTGTGATTTCATTACAAGTAACCATTAATTAGATAAATAAAAACACAACAACCTCAAATACGAGTACAAAATAATTGCTGCAAAGATTCAAAACTAGTTTCAACCTCTCAAAACTCGGGACATGTGATGTGGACTTCATACCGTGAGCAAAAGAGCTAGCGAACCGCTAGGAGGTTCAGTGTTTTTGCTCAAGCAAACCCTTTGGCAGGATGGATAGGACTGGCTGTTGAGGGACGCACAGTTACGGGGATCAAACTTGTGACTCTTGCTCTCTCTAACCGCCAGGTCACCTTGTCGCCTGGAAGCTTGCTGCCTCCAACATGCAGTGGCAGAAAGACAATTGATGAAGACGGTCCGGGTGGGCCATGGCTGCAGGCTGTTAACCCTGTGACTCTTCACGGTTTCAGGTTCAATTCCAGCCTTCAGGGTAGAGAGAGAGAGAGAAGTGTGTGTGTGTGTGTGTGTGTGTGTGTGTGTGTGTGTTGGGGGGGGGGGTGGGTGGTGGGACAACATTATCTTCTCAGCATCACCTGGTAATTGTGCCTCGTTCTGTTCAATCTAACTGTCCATTCCACTTAGTCTCTCTCTGGCCACACTGACACACACACACACACACACACACACACACACACATACGGACTGAGCGCACACACACGTGCACACGCATGCACCGACACACACAGCCTGACTAGGTGTGTGGCAAGCAAGCGTAGCATACACGTGGCACACACACACACACACACACACACACATTTACATAGATGACATGACACAGCAGTCACAACAGCTCACACACACACACACACACACACACAGAGGGAATACACACCTCCAGACACACATATACACAAACACACCCTCGTCTGAAGCTGAGCGGAGTGGATGTGACTCTGCCCGTAGCCATAACCCCCCCAACACACACTCACACTCACACTCATCACCGTGCCCCAGACCACAGCGGCTGCTAGCTCGCTCACTGCTCCGAGGATGATGGGCTCCAATTAGCCGGAGCTGGGGTCTCTGCTCTCCCCTCGCTTCCTTCCTTTCCCTCCTTTTTTTTCTCCTCCCTCCCTCCCTCCATCATCTCCCCTCCCTCCTTCCCATCGCCCCGGCTCTGCTGTCACAGCTAATCGAGCCACCACCACCTCCCACTGCCACAGACAGGCCTTGTCACCGCCGCTCGGCAAAGGTCAGAGCCTGGCAATTAAAGCTACCCACTGGGGGTTGAGGGGGGGAATTGGGGGGGGGGGGGGGGGGTGATGGTGGAGAGAGAGAGAGAGAAAATAGGGGACACACCAGTGGGCCAAATAGTAGCTGCACTGCACTAACCTCTGATCATGATAACCAACAGGATTAGCTGTGGGGTGCTGAGAGCTTGACATGTGTTCACGTACACACACACACACACACACACACAGGCAGGACCAGAGGTAGGTGGACGTCAACTCGCTGGAAGGTTCCAACACACACACACACACACACACACACACACACACACACACACAGCCTCTCCTTCCCACAGTGCCGTGCGGTGAACTTCCTCGTCCTTATCAACATTAACGTGACAGAGCAGACCTCCTCTCCTTCCCTTCAGATTCCTCTATTTAACAGTCTGCCGGCAAACCCCCCCGCCTCCCCCCCCGCCACACCACTCTGTCCTTGTGTTCCTCACCTCTCCTCCGTCCCCCACCCCTCCTCTCCTTCACCTCCTCCCTCCAGCGCTCTCTCTCCCCTCACTTCCAGCTAGACTAATCTGTGCCATCGGCCCCTCCTCTGCCATCCGTCAGAGCGCTCACATTGTTTTGACGTCTAGTTAATTCTGGCCCCGATGATTTATCAAACTCTTATTACGGGCCGCTGAAAGCCTCATTTATTGTCCTGATGTATGGTAATGATAGCCCCGCGCCACCGCCTGCCCTGAATCTTAACCAACGCACTTTTGTCCTCTCGTCTCTTCTCTTTCTCTTTCTCTATCTCTCCCTCTCTCTCTCTCTCTCTCTCTATATATATATATACATATATCTCCTGTTCTGCTGTTTTATCCTCACTGGCTTTGCTTCATTTTCTCTTTGAGTCTACAGTCTCCCTTTCTCTCTCTCCTGCTATCTTTCTTGCTCCATCTCTCTCCATCTTTTGCTATTGTTTCCTCTTCTGAGCCGGTCCATCAATGCCTCTTTTAATCCCCCCCCCCCCCACCCCCCACCCGCCCCCGTGATATCGAGAAGTCGGCCATCTCCTGTTCCGTCTCATTCCCTGCCCCGCCTGTTCCCGTTTTGGAAATGAAAAGCCCGTGACGCTCGGCCCGGACAGTATTGGAACGCGGCCAGGCGCTAAATATCGCCGTCGCGGGCCTTTCTCCACCTGATACGGACGCCTCGCGTATCAACAACATTGAAAGAAAAAAGAAAAAAAAAAAGACCAACGTCACCGCGGTGCCTTGAGAATAGACGTTTTACTCCTGCAGCAGATCATCAAATACCGCCGATCTAGAATTACCCCCGCGGCCCTCCGACACAAAAACAAAACACCCCTGCTGAATAATTCAGGCCGCGGCAGGATCTTAGGGGCATTAGCTATCGATGGAGTGCAATAAAAGCTGGTGAGAAATCAATGGAGCGAGACTATACCCATTGTCCACAAAGCAAGATCCATTCCTAATGTGTCTGCAGTCGTTTAAGTTGAACGCTCGGTATTCGTTACGCCTGATGGTTGATGTCTTCCTCGCCGGGCGCTGCTGCAGCTAAAACGGGGGTATGATGTGAGAGGAAGACGAATACAAAACGATCTGGGGGGGGGAAGAAAAAAAAAATGAACGGAAGCAGAAAAGCATCGCGGCGACGTCCCTTTGGCAGCCGAGCTCGAAACCGATGTAGCGATGTAGTCTAATTTACCGAATTCATTAACGAGGAGATTTGAAGAGAAGCACGAAACGAAAACGAAATCTGGGCTATGACCACACGATCGATAAAGCTAGTCGAGACAGGTCAGCCAGTTCTGTGCCAAAATGTGTATCCTCGGAAAAGAATGTGTGTCCTCGTTTTGTCCTCAGTGTGGGTTGTTGTTTAATGTGGACATTATTGCGGGGGTGGGGGTGGGATGGTGTGCTTCATAAATAACAAGTCCACCAATGTCTTGCCAACGTGTAGAGTCATTGGATGCTTGTGGTCTGAGACAATAAGACCACAAGCAAGTGTGATTTCCATTGGTGACGAGGCGACGCGGTAGGTTCGTTCCAGCGGGCTACTTTCATTCCTTGTAATTGAATGAATGTTTTTAAAAGGCTTTTCCACTGTTGTTGTTTTTTTTGTTGAAAACTCAGCACCAGGAAACCAGTCCACAAAAGTTGAAGTGAGGCAAAGCCATTGCCGGGGGGGGAGAGGGGGAACGATGCATTTTTTTGGAGGGAAAACAACTTCTGGCACGCTCTGGCGGCTAGCGGAGCTCTTCTGTGCTGACTCGACGTCCTTGGGTTGCCTTCCCTTTCGTGTTTCCGAACAGCTGGGATGCTGTAAAAACTTAACCCCGGCCTTTTTTTTTACGACTGTTTGTTGCTGCACCCGTGTTTAACACAGCATACCGTAATTACTGGACTCTTATCTGGCTGCTAGCTAGCGATAGCTCTGTTAGCGATGTCGCTGCCACGCTGTTGCTACTGTCAACAGATCGACCAAGGGCTTCATTTACTTGCTGATTGGAAGCTGAACTTCAGATAAAGAGTACATAGTATTTAGAATAGTAGAATAGACCATCATATGTGAGATTGTAAGAGATTCTTGACTCTGGGAATGAAACTGTGTGTTCGGTGCACATCTAGGAGCCACCAGGGGGTAACTGAGAAAGTCCTACTCAGGTAGATGCTGTTACTCAATTGTACTGTATAAGTAAGTCATAGTACTGTATAAGTCAAATTTCTGGTGTACAATCTACTGAATTAAAAGTAAAAAGTGGGTCATTTGGAAGGTACTTGAGAGAAAAGCATCAATAATGCTACATTGGACCTTTCCTAGTGCTTCACACCACCTGTGAGCTTGTTGCTTTCAGAAGAGTAACAACAGAGGATGCGATCGTCTGTGTTTCATAAAAATACTCATCAAAGGAACATCAGGAAACATTTTCTCCTCTTCCCGAAAGCTAATCTACAGTGCAGCGCTTGGGAATGACAAAAAGCAGAGAGCTATTTTCTAATTGTTTTTCGGGACCAGTTGCGTTTGCCCACCCTGCTCTTCCACCCCCACCCTCCCTCCCCCCGCCCCCCCCCGTGTCCTCACCCGCACCCTGCCGTCCCCTGCACAGCCACCCCCAGGGGGATTTAAATTCTTTATTGGCTTGTAACATTACCTTAATGTCTCTGAGCATCTCATTCAAACGGAGCCTAATGAAGAGTGAAGGCGGGACGTGTACCCCGGCCCCGCACCAACACGAAACACATGTGGCTTCAAGCCGCCAGTGCAGGTGTGTTTGTGTGTGTGTGTGTGTGTGTGTGTGCGTGTGCGTGTGTGGTGCGTGTGTGTGTTCGTCATTTTTTGACCATACTTGTGCATGAGTGCATGCATTAGGGCAATTGAGTGTGTGTGGGGGTCTGTGAATATTCTTGTGTAATTCTTGTGAGTGTGTGTGTGCGTGTGTGTGTGTGTGTGTGTGTGTGTCCAGCGAGTTCAGGGTCTCTGCTGATGTTAATGCCTCCTGACAAACTGGGGAGAGGAAATAACAGGGAAATTGAGATCATATCGGCAGACATCTAGACATGCCAGCTACTCACAATACACAATACACACACACAGGAACACACAGCACACTACTGCTTTCACTCTTATCTTTCTTTCTGTCTGTCTGTCTTTCTTTCTTCTTTCTTTCTTTCTTTCTTTCTTTCTCCTTTCTTTCTTTCTTTGTCATTGTCTCCCTCCCTTTTTCCTCCCTCTCTCTCTCTCTCATGAAGGACGTGCAGTGAGTGAAGGAGGTCAGGCATTAGTACTGTTATCTGATGACTGTGTGTGTGTGTGTGTGTGTGTGTGTGTGTGTGTGTGTGTGTTGCGGTCAGGCCATCTATCAACCAGCTGTCTGCCAGGCCTCTCCATTAGACCTTGGACCTGAGTGATGGCTGGGCTGGTTCTCCACTCACCGCACCACACGCCCATATATCACTGATACACACACACACAGACACACACACACACACATAGACAGACACACACACACACACACACACATACACACACACACCTTGGGGCTACGCAGCGCAGATGGATGGCGCCTGGGCTATGCTTCACATGTCACACCAGACCTGCTCAGTAATGATACTGTCTGTCTGATCACACACACATCACACACACACACACACACACACACACACTGATATCTTCACTCATCACACAGCACACAGTGGCTTGTAAATTGCACGTTGAGGGGGGAGAGAGGATGAGCGACATAGAGGGAGAACTGGGGAGAGAGAGAGGTAGCGAGGTCTGACTGCACTACGCCGGTGACTTCATTAAAGAATATGTATTGTGCCATTAGGCTGGGGGGGAGGAGGGGGTGGGGGGGGGGGGGGGTCACCTTTAGTATCCCAGCCAGCTAACACACATAAAACCCAATCATCTCTCTTCTTCCTGTCTCTCTCTCTCTCTCTCTCTCTCTCTCTCTCTGTCTCTCATCTCCCTCCTCCGACGCATCCATCACCCCGTCTCCCTGCTCCCCTTGACCTAATTAAGGGAGAGACACCTGATCTTTCACCTTTCCCAGTGATGTCACGCACCCCGCCACTTCATCAGCATCACCTCCCTCGCTCCCCCCGCTTCTCCACCCCTGTCTCTCCATCACCGCCACCCCCCCCACCCCCCGACTCTCTCTCTCTCTCTCTTGTCTTTTTCTTTCTCCCCTCTCTCTGTTGCCATCGCCCTGCCATCCATTCATCTCACACCCCGCAATCCTCTCTCACCTTGCCGTCCTCCTCCCTCCTCCCTCCTCCTCCTCCACTCCACTTCTCATCTCTCCTCTCCTCAGCTCCTTATTGCTCTATCAATCTCCCTGGCAGAAGATCAATATCAGCGCCGCGGCTGCTTTTCTTCCCTTCCTTTTCTCCCCCCCGCCCGTCTCACTTTCGAGCCCGTCTCCTCGTCTGCGGGAGGATTCAGGAAATGTGGCTCTCCATCAGCTCTCGTCGGTTGTTTTACTCGCCCCGCTCCCCTTCAGCTGTTTTGAAGAAGAGTAAACACACCGCTCGTACCTTATTTCCTGCGGGCCGCGATTCCATATGTTGCGTTTGAATTATTCATGGGCGTGGATGACGTGCTCGCGCCTGACGCGTGTTTGTGTCTGAAGCGCAGTTGGTGTGAATTAGGGTTTCGACCGACGCGGATACCGATATTTTTTAGTATTGAAGCATGGCCCAAAAATCAAGTATTCAGTGTTTTCCCCCCAGATTTCGTTCTCATCAGGGTGGAAAAACCTCTGAAACAGCATTTAGACCATCATGGGAGACTAAAACTCATGATAATATTAATGCCTTTGTAAACATCTCGAGTGACTTAGCCTAGCGGTTAAAGAGGCTCTTTTATGATTGAAAGATCACAGGTTTGATCCCCGCCAACAACCGATGTGTCCCTCAACGAAACGGCAACCTAATTCACGCTTTACTTTTTGGCGACAATTCAAAAAAGTTTGTTGACAGCTGTATAGAAACATTGCTACTGACGGCGAATGGAAAAGAGCAGCTAAAATGGCTAAAAACCACAAGAGAGAGGCCGAACCCCGACCTCCCCCCCCACCCTCCCCACACCCTCCCCACACCCTCCCACCCTCCCACCCTCCCACCTGCCCCTTGGCCGTGCCGCGGCCATCGCGACCCTCACCGACGGGCCAGCGACACGTGATGTGCCGTGCCAAGGCAGCAGTCAGACGGGGCCCCGGAGCTGCCAGGCTTTCCAATTACAGAGACATTAGCAGGCAGCGAGCGGCGGCTAATTTGACAAGCCGAGATGATGCCCATTCATATCCACCCTGCTTCACTGGCCCAGGGTAAATATTTCCCCAAGCTCAGTATAAATAGAAAGACAATATTTGAACAGCTGAGAAGAGAGACGGAGAGAGAGAGAGAGAGAGAGAGAGTGGAAGAGAAGGAGGCGGAGAGGAACCGAGGGAGCGATCGTAATCCTTTATGTATACACGCGATACATATTCATAAAGTGGCGGGGTCCTCGAGGTGAAACCGGAGAGACTCGCCGCGCAAGACGTGGAATTTGAGCGAGTACAATAGAGCGCTCCAGACTGAGAGACGACTATTGTTGAACTGGGATTATTGGTGTTTTGGCTGTCAGCAACTGCGGGATGTTAGATGTTAGTACGCAGGCAGAGGGAGCCAGTTATTGGTTGGAAGTGAAATCGCAACGGCAGCTTGTAGAACCTGAAGAGGAGAAAGGAAGTTGTCTCTCTGATGTTATTCCATCTATTTTTCATTTGTCGTTGTTATTTTAATATTATATTCCTTTGTAGTTTTTATTTGTAGTATCTATTTCTCTATTTCTTGTGTTATTTTATGTCTGGCTGCTGTAACAAAGAAATTTCCCCCCGGGGACCAATAAAGTACCTACCTACCTACCATCCATCCATCCATCATCCATCCATCCATCCATCCATCATCCATCCATCCATCATCCATCCATCCATCCGTCTATCCATCCATCCATCCATCCATCCACCCAATACATTACATTACATGAATTACAGCAGGCTTACAGAGGAACACGACAGGCACATGCAGCATGCAGAACAAAACACATTCTATAAACGTCTGTGACAAAAGGGGTTTGAAGAGGCAAAGGATGACACTGATCAACTCCAGCACATGGAGGGTTATCCTCCTCTCTGACATGCCTTACAATGGGAGCCGGTGCTCAGTATTGTGCCACGCTGTTCCATTGTCCTGTCATATGGATGGATGAGGCCGAGAGCTGGAACCTAAGCCCTGGCCAGCTCCATTATGTATTATATTCTGGTTGTGCTCTCACTCTCTCTTTCTGTCAGTCTCTCTGTCTGTCTGCCACCCCTTTTCCCCAGACGGACAGCCAGAGAGAGAGAGAGAGAGAGAGAGAGAGAGAGAGGCAGGCAAGCAGAAAGGCTCATTGTTCCCCTGGGGTCTCCATTGATCCTGCCAATCACTTCAATTACTGCCTTATCAATGCTGACTCCCACCTCTTCTCCCCCTCGCTTCAGACCCCTATCGATTCGTTTACGGCCGTGTGCACGTTCGCCTAAACACACACACACACACACACACACACACAGATGGACAGCCTTTCATCTGCGTGACAGACAGGTGTCAGCGGAAGAAAGACAGTGGGATGAAGGAGTGAAAGGCGAGAGGAAGATGGAGGGAGAGGGAGATGTCAGAAAGCTGGCAGGCAGCTGATGACTGTGCATGAAAACACTTCTCTTATCAGCCAGTGACCCACACACACACACACACACACACACACACACACAACCCCAACCCACACACACATTGTCGAGATTGTCTATGTTTATTGGTGTGAGAGAACATGTGGCAGGACACGGCTCAGTGTGTGGAGAGTAATACCCACCGAAACTCAAATTGTACTTATTTGCAGTATAGATTCATAAATTCATATTCTAAGGAAAATAAAAGCATAAATGTGTGAATGTAATTGTTTTTTGTTCATACTGCTGGAGATTGTAGTTTATTATCTCCCGCTTCATCACCAACTAGGATTGAATCCCACCCTGTATTACTCTGCCCTTTTCTAAAAGAGAGGAAGCAAAGCAAAAGGAAGTGGAAAGTCTCCTGAAAAACAACCAAAAAAATAGAGAGTAAGGAGTGGAGAGCAAGTACCGCAGACAAAGAGGAGACACAGGAGGAGGAAAGGATGTATGTGGGAGGAGGTGAAGAGGAGAGAGAGAGAGAGAGAAGGAGAGGAGGATGAGGGGGACACTCCGGGATGAGATGATGATGATTGATGGTTACCGCGGAAATGCCGATTCGGATGGGGCCGTTGTCGCCGTGACCACGTGGAACGGTGGCTGGTGATGACTCAGCGGAATCTGTGTGTGTGTGTGTGTGTGTGTTGGTG
This sequence comes from Hoplostethus mediterraneus, assembly GCA_034670385.1. Taxonomy (NCBI): domain Eukaryota; kingdom Metazoa; phylum Chordata; class Actinopteri; order Trachichthyiformes; family Trachichthyidae; genus Hoplostethus; species Hoplostethus mediterraneus. Next base: position 1,332,547 of record JAXDDW010000042.1, on the reverse strand, counting down.
TGGTGGTGGGGGTGATAGGTTAAAGAGTTGAATTCCCTTTGTTGGGTCAGGAACCTGCTCTGTGTTTGAGACACACACATACTCACACACACTAAACATCTGGAACACTCACACCACTCATATATAGACACATATCATCCATATATAGAGCTGGAAAACACTCTTTTGCATGCTCTCTCTCTCTCTCTCTCTCTCTCTCAGTAACGCCGAAGCATCTAAATACAATTGGATGAAAACGATGAAAAAAAGAAAACAACTATGTAGTACATAACAATAAACATCGGTTCCACTTGCATGAGTGTGTGTTATGGAAGGAGTTGCTGTGTATTCACTGCACAGGGACTATCAGTGTTTCTGTGTGTTTCTCACCGAGGAGAAGAAAAAAACATGGAGCAGAAACACTGAAATAATGCATCCGAGTAAGCCGACGCGACGTGGTCTCTCCCTCTACGCACCTTTTTCCTCTCCTTTCTCCTGCGCACCTCCTACAGAGTTAATACCCCCGGGGGGGTAATAAATCAGCGGCAGGCGTACGAGCGGCGTTTGGGTGCGCCGCGGCCCCCTTTGCGTGGCCCCCGCTGATTAAAATCGTTTTGTTTAAAACCGGCACCGTTTCCAGCCCCGCCGTTAAAAAAAACCTTCTGATGCCCCGGCAAAGATGGCGAGGCCGCCGGGTCCCTTTCCCCTCTCCCCGGGTGGGCGGGTGCAAACTGGCTGACTTTCTACTTTATTTGCGTCACAAGTTTTATCAGTTCTTACGGAAATACGAGTCAAGGGAAATCATGTTTATCCTCAAAACCATGTGACCAAAGAAGGAAAGCAAAAGGGTTTATGGGAAATGTAGTCTTAAGGCTACCAAGCGAACGTGGTCTCGATTGTTTACGGTAATTATATCGCAATTCATTTGACAATGATGTACTAATGTTTGAAACCGCTACATGTAGCACCTTTAAGCGCTATTCTAACTGGCTCAATTTAACAGTCCTTCAAAGTAAAACGTATCGAGACGTCATGCCAATTGAATTGCGATGATCAGATGACCTCTGAGTTTGCCGAGAAATTCGCTCTGCACTTTTGTGGATTCCGTCCCATTTACAGGCGAAACCACCATTTCCTCCCAGTTGAAAATGAGTCGCTATCTCCTCCATTTCTCTCCGTTGCGGAGCGCCTCTCATTCCTCCGCCCAACCCAGCACCGCCAAAAACCCAGCAGATCCCCGAACCGAGGGCCCCTGTCAGGCCCCTGCCGGCCCCTGCAATGGAAAGCAGATGGCCGTTCCCTCTGACGGCGGGGCTGCTGCAGTCGGCAGTCCGGGAGAGGAAACTTTTCATTCGCCGTCATCCATCATCGGGCCCCGGGAGCGGGGAAAGGGGGGGGGGGGGGGGAGGAAAGACAGAGTAATGCCTGACACTGGGCGTCTGGCCTGTTTCAAACGCCTTTGCATGGCACATTCATGGCTCCCACTCACACACACACACACACGCACACACACACATGTAAAAACACAAGCATGAACACACACGCTCACACCCATGCACAACCACACACACACACACACTCGGACCGGCATATGGGCCAGCGAATGTATTCTGGCTCACGCTCCTGCCTCTTGCCTTTCATTAGTGGTATTATTCTTTTCAGCACCGGGGCGGCAGTGAAAGAGAGAGAGAGAGAGAGAGAGAGAGAGCGACGTGTTGCTGTTTCTCCACCTCTCCTCTCTCTTCTCCTCTCTTCTGTCGCTTTCTCTCCATCTCTCTGTTCTTCCCTTTCTGTCTCTCTTACTCCCTGCCGTGTCTATGTTGTCTTCTCATTAGATCTGCCGAAATAGGGCGAGAGACAGAGAAACAGAGAGAGAGAGAGAGAGAGAGAGAGAGAGAGATCCTGGTGAGTAATGTACCTGACAGCTGAGGATCATTAATCACTGTCACACTTGAAAGGAGAGGGAGGAGGGTGAGGGGGGGGGGGGGGGGGGTGCGTGGCACACCACACACACACACACACACACACACACACACACACACACACACACACATCCTCACACACACATTCTGCTTCCCACATTCTTTCACAGGCCCCGTCTCTCTCTCTCTCTCTCTCTCTCTCTCTCTCTCTCTCTCTCACTCTCTTTCTCTCTCTCTCTCTCTCTCTCTCAATTCAATTAAATCTGCAAATATTAGATGAACGGTAACAGCGAAACATCAAAACACACTCCGACACAAATAGTGAAAATAAATAATCCACTCATAACATTCTCTCTCTCTAACACACACACACACACACACACACACACAGCCGGGTTGGCGGCCCCTCGTGTCTGCGAGCTGCTGACACTAATAAGGGCTGTTGAGGCTTCGACTCCACACGGCAGGCCGCCATTGCACAGCAGGGGCGGGCCATTCAGAGCCTGTCAACGGGGCCCCCGCTGGAAGAGACACCGACAAAAGAGCCCGGGAGAATGCAGGGCTCGCACAAAAGGGGACGATGGCAACACAGGCGCTGTAAATCTGAGGCAGGCAGGCGCACTCCAAAAAAAAAACACACGGACACTGACACTGACACGCACACACACACACACACACACTCTCACACACACGCACAAACATCCTTGTCATCGTCTTTCTTTCTGCCCCCCCCCCCGCCTCCCCCCCCCCAGGACAGCAGCTGGCCCCTCCCCATTGTCAGTCAATCAACCTGATGGGAGCGATGTCCAAATACGCGAGTCCTCCCACCCTCTCCGACCTGAAGAATTCCATTCCACCCAATCAGTTCAATTCAAAGTGCTTTATTGGCAAAGATTTCCCTTACAAAAACAACAAAAAAAAAACAGATAATAACGGTAAAGCTCTAAATATATCCTGTCAATTGAACTTTGACCTCTGTCCCCTCCCCATAGCACCCACCTCCTCCTCCTCCGCCGCCTACCTGCACAAGAATTCACCGGAGGCCGTTAGCATTTCAATTGAAAGCATGCAGGTTTAGGGCTGGGTGGGCGGGGTGGAGATCATGACAGATCCCCCCCCACTCGCTGACCCTAAAGACCTGCTGGATTCAGTTGTAGGGATCATAACCCGACATACTATGATGGTAATACTGACAGGCAGTGCTCACAGACATCACCCAGCACCCACCCATCATGTAGTAGCAGTGATTGATTATGTCACATAGCATTTACAGTAGGGTTAGACTGGCTGAGAGGCTGAAAATTGAAAATCAGCCAATCAGTGTCACACACTGATATGATGGATATGATGCAGTTGGTTTGATTACATATTTATTGTGTAATTGATCAATACTAAACTGGTGATCTATGGGAAACCCTGAACTTTGATTCTAATGTCACTTTTTGAACAGACTCAACTCAAATATGGATGAATATGTTTATCATGTGTGTGATTTATGTTTTCATTTATATAAACATTTTTGTTCTTATTATTTTATTGTTATCGTGGGTTTCAGTAGAGAGTTTATTGCCGCAATTACTATCACCAGCTTCAATCCACAAATACTGGCACTGATATCAGCCCTTCGAGAAACCAGAAGTTGCACTGCAGCCAACATTCACTTACATAAAATCACCCTTTCACTCAGCTGTGCCACGATGTGGTTCACAATCAGATGTTGTGTGGCGAAGGCTAAGGCTGCATTCACGTTGGATGGGAACAACTTGATGGTTTAAAGGCAATGGCTCGGAAGTGGTAAGCCGAGGCCTGTTTCCATGCAGAGCCTCTTTATAAACCAGCAGCACTCGGAGGATGCTGGGAGGATGCTGCTGCTGCTAGGCGATTATCGGAAACCTATTTGACATGCGGTGCTCCTTTTCCAAAGTGGAAATATTTTGAACTTCAAACGCCTGCTGCTGAAAACCTGGACATTATATCTGCCTGGACAAATTATACCTGGACAATAAAATCAAATTCCTACACATGCAGTTGACTGTAATATGGAAGAACAACAACATTTTTCTCTGCTAAAAACTTGGGAAACAAGAAAAGGCACATTCTCAAGATTTACAAGAGTTTAAATCCACCTAAACTCTCTTTGTATTTGCGTTGCAGAGTTTCCACAAGTTTCCTTTTTTTTAAGCTAAAATACGTTTTAAAAGTTCATTACATATATTTTAAAAAGTACTGCAAGTTCCGCTGTCAGTTGCATGAAAATAGAACCTTTTTTTCAGTGAAGTAAAACAGAAATTCAAACTATTCTGCAAAATCTAATTGTTTTATTTATTTATATGGATGGTTGTTGGCCTTGTGGTGATCGCTGACTGGAATTCACTGTTCGTCCACCTTTTCATTTACCACTGTCTCACTAGTCCCTTTCCATTAAAATCAACTAGAAAAAGAAGCCAACTCAGTCTCTGGTGGACGCGGTGGCTCGTAGCCATCGACCACAGCTGGGCTTCCCAGAAACTTCCCAGACAACCGGCACTGGCAGTGTTACAGTCAAAATGTAATCCATTACAGATTACTGATTACCTGCTGCAAATTGTCCAAAGCTAGCTGATGGGATACTCAAATCCAGTCGCTCCTGATTACTTCCAATTGCTTTTTGATTGCCTCCAAAAACAATAGAATATGTGGTTAAATGACTTTATTTGAATTTACCTCCTGTCATCATCACTCCTTATTTGAAGATGAAAGGATGAGATCTCACAATCTCAATGTTTTTTTATAGCATTTATAGCCATGAGGACATTCTTTACTGTGATTATGGGTACAGTGGAGTTGTAAGACACACTGAAGTGTCCATAATCACCATAAAGAATGTCCTTGCGGGCCGTATGGCTTTTTAGCGTCGGAACAGTTTGCCCCAAAGTAATGTACATGCGCAAGAATGGAAAACAAGAAAGATAGCTAGCTAGCTCCCCGGTTACCACGGGGTTACGTGGAAACCACTAAACCCCCACCCTGTTGAAGTGCCCTTGAGCAAGACACTGATTCCCTACTGGTATCACAACAGTAGGAGTGTATCTTTAGACCAATCAGACAGCTTGGCTAAGACTATCGTACACCATTGTTTTTGAGTAATGCGACCAGTTCGCAACAATTTGAAGAATAAAAATGACAAGCGTGCTCTGTGCTTCAGGCCTGAGTCACCGCGTGCAGGCCGAGCGTGTTCAGGCTGCGTTTTTGGGATGTAATGGACTGCAGTGGAGGTCTATCAGGAGAGCAGCGTCAACACAGAGCGAGCGAGAGAGAGAGAGAGAGAGAGAGAGCCAGGCTGGAGAAGGCACACTCCCCTACTGGGTGGCAGTGCTGATTCAACACCAGACAGGCCCGGAGAATGATCATCCGTCTCCATTATGGTCTCCCTACAAATCATCTACATTTCCCCCCTCTTCTCCTCGGCTGCCCGCAAGCTCGTAAAGCTAGCTTTTCCATGCTGCTCTTGGCAACGAGGCGAGAGGCAGACATCCAGCGAGGTGTATTGTGGGTGGTCGTACGAACCAACACACATATACACACACACACCGCGTACTATTCGGTTACGGCGGGGTCGACCACAATACTGCTATTCTTACCAGAATGATACATTTCCACCCTTTCGCTTACAGCTGTATAAATGCTGGTGAGGGATAACATGCATCTGGGGTGTCTGCACTTCCCTCCAACCCCTCCTACATTTCAATCTGTTACAATAACTAAGTAATGCAGGGTTACTTTGTCACGGTTAAAATCGTATTACTGAAGCGGTTTGGTTTTGTGTCCTGTTCTGAACTTAATCTAAGTTCAAAAGTTTCAATCAGCACCCTGGAAAAGAAAAGCTGAGGCTTAGCAGTAGATGGGTGGTATTCAGGATTATAGAAGTGTGGAAGTCTTAAAGCTTTTTTCTCCCTCCTGCAGCCTCCTGGCTTCATCCCTCCTCGTCTCTCCGACCTCCCCCCTCTACTTGCTCTGAAAACTTCTCTACCAGACATGATCATTCTAGGTACATAGGAATAGTCGTTCTTCAACAATTGATCTCTCACAACATGTCTCCATACCTTGGACTTGGTTGTCACTAGAGCCCTTAACATTATGGACTTATGTCCATGATATTGTATGTTCTGATCACATTTCTATATATTTTTTACTCACTAAGCATCAAATTCACATGACATTTATAGGACAGACTGTACAGTGAGAGCAAGGAAACTTCCAAGGCAATCACATTTTTCTAAGATTCTAAATTGTAACAAAAACAATGGGCAGATTCCATTTCACCCCAATTGATAATCTGTTAAACCCCTCCCACTCTCTATTTCAATTTAGGTGTTTGTCTGTTACTAAATGTCAATAATGTGCAAAAGTACACACAAATTAGGCTTAATATTGCTAAATCTTGCTCTGATAAGAAACTTCTGCTTCCTTTCTCTCGTTATACGTTAATGGTGATTGGTGGTATGGCATACCACTCTAATGTTAACTCCAAAAAACTTCATGAAGTCTTCAACCTGTCCCCTAGATCCACTTCCTACAACCTTTCTTAGATGTGTTTTAATTTCCTACCTGTTGTACTGACAATTGTTAACACCTTGTGGCAATCCGATGGTTTTCCTGGGTCTCTCACTGCTGCTTTATCAAACCATTGCTAAGATTTAGACCTAGATTCATAACTAAACCATAACTACAGTCCGATATCCAATATCCTTCTCTTTTTTTTGGCAAGATCATTGAAGAGGTTATCAATAAACAACTACATGGCTATTTAATCTTAGCTAAACTCTATGATAACTTCCAATCTGGTCTTCATGCTAACTGTAGTAGAGTTAATACAGATGCAAATAGACTCTCTGCAGTAGTAGCCTACTATTGGACCTGAGTGCGTCTTCTGACACAGTCAATTATGATGACACATTAGCCCATCAGTTGACCGTCTGTCCCAAATTGGTTTGGGTCACAGGCCGAAATTTCTCTGTTTCTCTTGGTTATTTTAACTCTGAAAAGTTGATATAACGTCTGGTGTTCCTCAGGGTTCAACTCTTGGGCCCCTGTCATTCCATCTGCACATGATTCCTCTTGATTTTGTTCTATGGAAACACTATATTTCTTATCAGTTATGCAGTTATCCAGCACAGATTTGAGTCCTGTTGCTGATTGACTGCATATAGGATATAAAGAGACACTCTTGACCCTAAGGGCACCAAGACTTGAAAACTCTGCTTCCTTAAATTGCCTGTCCCAGTGAGCAGGCCAGAAGTCTTGGTGTAATTATGGATGCTAATGTGAACTTCCAGGTTCATATTAGCAGCATCAATAGAACAGCTATCTATCATTTAAAAAGCATTTCTAAAGTCAGAGGTTTTCTGTCACCGTCAGACTTTATTACAAGTAGATTCGACTACTGTAATGCCCTCTTTTCTGCTGTTCAGAAAAAAATGTGGGGCAGCTGCAGCTTAATGCTTAATCAGAATCTTAAGTAGCACAAAGTAATATATACATGTTTATTTTTATGCCATGTTTGCTGTTTTGTTTTGCTATTGTTGTTTTTATGTAATAGCACATTGAGCTTTCTTTGCGTATGAAATATGCTATACAAATAAAGTTTAAGTCAAAGGAGCAGTGTTATTTAGAGTTATAGGCCATTTACTACTGTCTACGTGTAGTTTCCCCCAAATCATTTGGCAACGCAGATTTTTTTGAACAATTGCATGTTTGTCATTGTTTTTAAAATACAAACTTCATGGTGTCAAAATCCACCCTAAACAAGTTGCAAGTTGTAAGATGAAGTTATAAGTTGCTCCGAATAAGAGCATCAGCTAAATGCTTAAAATATTACTTTAATTTCTTTGTGTTTATGTACTGTTTGTTCCATTTCTGCAGAAACCCAATATATCCATCATGTTGATGTGTTCTTGAGCAAGACACCTGACTTAACCCACCCCTCATTACCAGTCACTATGGACTCCCAGATGACTCGGTCAACATTTATACAGGGTAGTAGCAGTAGTAGTAGTAGTAGCAGTAGTAGCAGTGTGGTGGCAGGGCAGTCTATATGAGGTCATGCTGTAACTGGACGGTTGCAGGTTCGATCCCTGCTTCAGCCGATCTCTATCCATTAACAGTCTCCTGCCATCGTGTCCTTGAGCAAGACACTGATCCCCTACCTGCTCGCTTAACTGGAAGTCACTCTAGATAAGAGCATCAGCTGAACGCCTTCAATGGAAAGTCATATTACATGTTCCCTATTTTCCAAACGCCATTCCCAGCTGGGACGTTGCTGTATGTCCTTGGTCAAGGGTAGCTCTTCGGTAGCTGGGAGTAGAACCAACAAACTGTCCGCTACTGCTATAACCTGCCGCCCAATGCAACTATAATAACCAAAGCGGACACCGTCCTCCTCCTTGACATGACTATCTGAACAGGAATGTTATTGATCAAGAGGCCGCCATATATGGCCGCCCAACACATAAAACATACACACACACACACACACACACACACACACACATGTTAGCACGCCGACTTCCGGACGGCTGCTGTTGGTATGAGCAATTACAGAGCCTTATCTGAGAGTGAGGATAATGAGGTTACACAGAGAGCAAATTCTATCATGTCGGCATAATGAGATTTGGGGCCCCGTGTCTCGCGTCCCGGGGTCGAGGACGGGGACAGGGACGGACACGCACACACACACACACACACACACACACACACACACACACACAGAGACGCAGACACGCATCGCTTTCTTATCTGCCCCACCTCACATCTCCGCCTGACATTCAGGGGAAATTGCATTCGGGGCTCACGTGCAGGACGCAGCGTGTGAATGACTGAGACGCAAACCCCTGTTTCTTTTGCTTTCTACCCCTCCCTCCTTTTATTCACCCACTTTCTCCCCCCCCCCCCCCTCCCCACTTCATGTTCTCCAACAACCCCGCCGCTACTTCTGACAGGCTGTTTGATTTATGACTCCAATTCCCCGGCGCAGACGCACAGACGCAGGCCATACTCCCAGCTATATGTATGTATTTTAGTTCCCCCCGCCCCCCCCTCCCACAGCCCTCCACCCGCTCCTTCACTTCATGTTGTTATGCTCGCTCGCTCGCTCTCTCTCTCGCTCTCTCTCTCTCTCTCTCTCTCACACACACACACACACACACACACACACACGGCTTTCTCCAGGGTGTGGTGATTGATTATCCTAGCAGGACTGTCTGGTATATTTTTGATCCCTTTGAAATGTAATCTCTGTGAGCAGTACGGGGAGTGTCTCGTCACACGCACACACACACACACACACACACACACACACATATACAGATAGGAGGAGTGGGCGAGTTTCGGCGAGGCAATGCAAGTAGTGTGGGAGCTTTTTGGCACAATATTTCAAGTTGTATACACAAACAACTTCATCAAAAGTTAGAGGGCGAAATAGGAATAGGACAACTTGCAAAAACACGGGACTAAACTCTGTGTCCAATTACCTCCAGGAAACCTGCGCTGGGAGACACCGCTCGGGTCACTGAGCCACCACACGCTTGCCTGTTTCAGTCCCAGGACGGATTGACTGAAATGTGGCTGAAGAAAAGTGAGCGACACATGCCGTCAGATGTGCCCTTGAGCAAGGCACTTTACTTGTGGATGTGTGGTGTGAGTATGTATAGTAAGTGTCTAATAGTAATGCTACTGCCAGTGGTACTACTATTACAACTACATCGGCTATTAATACTAGTCGTACTACCACTACAACTACTACTACTAGTTTTACTACTACAACTACTTCTACTGTTACATTACAGTCATTTAGCAGACGCTTTTATCCAAAGCAACTTACAAGTTACTACTACTACTGCTACTGCTACTACTACGACTACTATTAATAGTATTGTACTACTTTATTATTACTTTAGTATTACTTACTACTTTACTATTACTACTGTTAATACGAGTGGCACTACTACTATTACTGCTACTACTATTACTAGTACTACTACTACTACTACTACTACCTCTACTACTACGTGGTGGTACTACTACTACGACTGCTACTACTATTACTACTATTATTATTAATACTAGTTGTACTACTACTACTACTACTACTACTACTGCTACTACTACTACTATTAATACTAGTTGTACTACTACTACTACTACTACTACTACTGCTACTGCTACTACTACGACTACTATTAATACTAGTTGTACTACTACTACTACTACTACTACTACTGCTACTGCTACTACTACGACTACTATTAATAGTATTTGTACTACTTTACTATTACTACTGTTAATACAAGTGGCACTACTACTATTACTGCTACTACTATTACTAGTACTACTACTACTACTACTACCTCTATTACTACTGCTACTACTATTACTACTACTACTATTAATACTAGTTGTACTACTACTACTACTACTGCTACTGCTACTGCTACTACGACTACTATTAATAGTATTTGTACTACTTTACTACTACTACTGTTAATACAAGTGGCACTACTACTATTACTGCTGCTACTATTACTACTACTACTACTACTACTACTACTACCACTACTGGTACTACTACTTCTACTACTAGGGCTACTACTCCCTACTATCCTGTGTACTTCTGTATACGGGGTCATCTGTGATCTGGATATAAGGGGATAGAAGCTAATGCCTCTAATAGCGGGTGCCTGTAAACACACTCCACGATGGGAGGAAGGGAGGAAGACAGATGAGGCGTCCTCCCCTCACTCTCTTTCTCCGCTCTGTCTCTTTATTTTCTTCGACCTGACCTGCAAACACAACCAGCCGTGGTCTCGGCTGACTATCTCCCTCTCTCCAACCTGGGATTTGTCTCTGCTTGATAATAAATGACAGGACACAATGTGTGTGTGTGTGTGTGTGTGTGTGCGTGTGTTCACGTGTGTGTGTGTTTGTGTGTGCGCGCGTGCACTATCCTGTATCAATGGTTGATCCGTGCCCAGTCCCCGAGGTCATTGATCATAGCCTTGCACTCATCCATAATGGACTCTATCCGTCTCTCTCTCTGTCAGCGGGGGACCCGGACCACAAAGAGACACGCCTGGATCAGACACAAAGGGAGCCATTACACACCACCTTATCAATACTCACTCCGGAGAAACTACTTTCTGGCCCTCCCTGAGGAAAAGCTTCACCGGCCGCCCAATTAGCACCAGCCAGAGAACATTGATAGAGTTTTGCAAGGTTTGCACAATCAGAATCGCCTTTTTTTTTTTCCATACACGCTTTTATTTTTTAGTACTCACTAGTGATGATTAGGTCACATATCGAGAATTACGTTCCAAAATAAGATATGCACTATTTGGAGAAAAAAAACAAGGATACATGCTCTTAATAAAAAAATGATTGAAAATACAAAATAAAATAAAAAAGTAAAAAACTAGGCCACACTGTCAATAAAACTGGGCCCAGAGTCTGTTTATGAACCTCTCTAAATGCATAGCTGGCCATAATCATAGATTCCATATGAAAGAAATAGATTGGAAAGGCCTGAGACAGCAGTCTAGATCGACGGCGAGATGAGAGAGAGTACCGGCGAGAATAATCGAAAAGTTTTGTTTCCAAAATGTATCCATTTCAGAATGTGACGCCGCAGCAAAAACGATGCAACGCAGCAACTGTTTTACATTGTAGGTTTCCTGTAGTTTCGTTTATTTTCGAAGAGATTTAGAGTGATGATGATGATGCAAAGGATTATAGGGATTGTCTGACATGTAACTGGATTACAGTAATCTGTAAAGTTAAAAAAAAACACAACTGTGATCTGCTACGGTTGCTGTAAAAAAAAGTTCAAAAAGTAGGTAATTGCTTGTTGGATTACTGAGAAACTGTCCCCCCCCAAAAAAACATTCCTTTCACAGTCCCAAAACTGGGAATCTGTAATCTGCAATCCCTTGACAATTACACAGCTGCTAAATTGAGAAGTGACAGCCAGTCCCTGTCATCTGCTGAGACGGACAGATGCGGCGGAACTCAGACGGGACGATCCGGGGCCGCCGCAAATATGCGGACCGAGCATAATCACACACCCCTTACGTTCAGCTGGCTCACCGCAACTAGGCCCAAACACACACTTTCCCATGGTACACTCTGCTGGAGCGGAGGCCCTCGTGGAGGAATGGGGAACTTGAGGTTTTTGGTGGAGGGGCGGCGGGGTGGGGGGAAAATGTGACCGCTATCAAGACTCGTGAAAGGTCAGAGAATCTCTTTCTGTCACACAGTTAATCGGCCGAGCTGTACTGACAACATCTGGACGCGAGGCAAATACACAACAATGGGACTTTTCTGTTAAGATGACCCGGGAACATGAATTATTGTAACGGGTTTTGACAGGAGAGGGAACGACGGCGAGGGCAGCGCACATGGGAAACGCTCCGGCGTCTGTAATAGTTACCGTCATCTTGTACAGGTTCAGATTGTGTCAGTGGGAGTGTTTTTTTCTGATGGACGGGTTCAAATCCAGGGGTCTGGGGATTCGAACCTGTGACCCCTTTCTGGTCACAAGCCTTTAGGCCACCGCTGTACTCCCTATGGAGAGAGTCCATGTGAATGCAGAGCTAGCCAAATGGCACTCTAAATAGAGCACCAGCACCACTTAAGCATCAATAAGCAACTGTGTGTGTGTGTGTGTGTGTGTGTGTGTGTGTGTGTGTGTGTGTGTGTGTGTGTGTGTGTGTGTTTCCACAGTGTCAGCTGTTAGGCAACACTATCCCCTATACTTTACCACTGGTGTAGAGGCTGCCACAGACATTACTCCTTCCCCTCTCCTCTCCTCTCCTCTCCTCTCTCCTTAACTCTCTCCTCCTCCTCCTCCTCCTCCTCCTCCTCCTCCTCCTCCTCCTCCTCCTCTCCAAGTCATCCATCTCCAGACTGGACCAGTCAATGGCAGCTCCATTGATAGGGTAATCCAGGCCTGATTAATGACCCAATAATCAGACGGATCCTCAGATCAATCATGGGCGTGATCAATAACCCCCGGCCAAGGCGATCATTAGCCCGCTAGAGTGCATCCTCCATTAGACCCACGGACCAAAACAAAAGGATGGAAAAGAGGGAGAGAGGAGATGGAGGGAGAGAGGAGATGGAGGGAGGGAGGGAGGGAGGGATGGAGGGATGGAGGGATGGAGGGCGGCTCTGGTGAGATGATGAGGAAGTTTTCTCTGAGCCACGAGGGCAGACCGATGAATTATGTAATTCATGTTCATAAATGTGTAAAAGTTAAAAGGTCGGGGAATATAGAACATGCTGACAACACATGAGGACGTCTTAAAGGGGAGCTTATAGTGTGTGTGTGTGTGTGTGTGTGTGTGTGCGTGCGTGTGAGTGTGTGTGTGTGTCAGCAGGGCGTGATGGCTGCTGATTTATGGGCTGTGTCCCTCAGTGCCAGCTCTCTGTCTGCTCTAGCATGGAGGATGAATGGACCTCTGTCAGCCCAGCCAGAACTCCCTCCCCTTCTCCCCCTCACACACACACACACACACACGCACACACACACAGACACCCTCTCTCCCCAAACCCATTCTCTCATTAGCCGCGAGCAAATTCACAGCAACTGCTCACTTGTTACTATTAATGTTCTTTTCTTCTCGGCCTGATGCGCCACGCGGGGGGCTGAGTGATCCGCGTCCATTAGGCTAAAGCCCGTCCGTCGTCGGCGGGCCCCGGGTCTGTTACCGGGACGTCCCCGGTCCGGGAGGGTCCGGACGGGGGAGGCGGGTCAGCTGCGGCAAACCATCAAAAGGGGGAGATTTAGAAGCAGCTGTGGCAGAGTCCCTGTACGGGCCCGGTAGGATTTGCCATAAAAACGTCCTTCTTTCTCACAAACAAGCCTCAAAGGACTTGACAGGCCTGGAAAAAGTGCCTATGCTCACCTGCATCTGTATTAGTGTGTAGGAGTGTGTGTGTGTGTGTGTGTGTATCTATCTGTATTGGATTCCTCGTGTGTGTGTGTGTCTTTGTGTAACCACACGGGATCGTCTTTATCATTGTCACTGTGTCCGTGTCAATGTGTGTGTTTCCACGTCGCTTAGTGTGTGTGTGTGTGTGTGTGCCTGTGTGTGTGTGTGTGTGTGTGTGTGTGTGTCCCTGCTATCTGATGCGGTAGCCCGCTGTGTGTACTCCATTATGTGTAATGAATGCTTATGAGGGTAAACAGATGGTGTGTTAACACGGTAAAATATGATCCGCTGCCAGACAATATGGTGGCACGCTGGTGTTTACAACACGCACATTACACCCCGGGACCAGCCTGGCTCGCCCCTCACAGCTGATGGGAATGGAAATGCCCTCTGTGCAATCGCCTAAAGTCGCTCTTATTCTGAAGTTGCAAAGAAGTGTGATGCAGAATTTGAAGAAATGCAGCACGGCAGCTGTGACTTGTCAAATATCCTGACAAACGGGACTAGAGTGCAAAGGTGGAAGTAACAAATTACATTTACTCTTAGAATTGAGTAGTTATGTTGTGTACTTGTAATTTTTTCTAAAGTTTAAAGTCTAAAGTTTGTCTGTCTGCAGGATATCTCAAAAAACTACGAATGAGCTATCCATGAGACGTGGTGGACAGATAGGACCAAGAATCAACTGATTACATCTTAGTGGTGATTCAGATCTGGGATTTCTGCCATTAGACAATTTTTTTTTAGCCACAGCTCTGAAACTAACCGAGATCGAGGCTCGATTCCAGATCCGAAGGAGATGTTTGCGGGGTCAAGAAATCAATTTCACTTAAAATTTAAAGGACAGCGGTGATGTCGTTTTGGGGCGGAACGGCCAGTTGGACAATTGCTCGGTATTAAGTATGTTTTAACTGAAATATCACACTTCATTTTAAAACGCATCCATCACACACATTCTGCGGCCTCTTGCATAAGCATTGTATTAGAAACTGGCTAACTGGAGTTGATTCATGCTTTACTTTGTTCATGCAGCAAATGTTTTTAATTAAAAGTTCAAAGATTTTGCACGACGTGGGAAAGATCACAGGTATCTGTTCTACTTGTCAAGTAACTCAAGTAACCTGGCTGCATTTTGAATGAGCGACCTTTTAGTTTCACCAGAGGAGGCTTTTACTTTGAGTCAAGTCAAATGGCAGCAAAGTCCACTACTAAAAGGTGTAAAGCACGACGCTAAGACTATCGGGGTTAGGAGTTTGATTCTCACTGGGGCCACCGACCAACAACTGGATGCACTCATGGTACTGTAAGACCCCCCCCCCCCACCCAGCCACACACACACACACACACACACACACACACACGCGCGCAAACAGCACAAACACTTTTCTTTCTCTGACCCCGTGGCCCAGCTGTCCATGACGGACGATGACAGAGGTGTGACAGAAGAAGCCAGGCTAAAGAGTGATGAACATAGCACAGGAGGGGCCATTTATCTATCACACACACACACACACACACACACACACACACACACACACACACACACACACACAGGCAGCGACAGATGGTTCTGCCCACTCCTTTGATTCTCCAGCGCCCTGCTAATAATACCCCCACCATTATTCTCCTCTAAGTATAGCCTGTGTTCAGCCTGCAGTGGGCACTGAGTTGTAGCTATGCGTTAATAGAGCTGTATAATTGATCGGGGACAGCCCGGCAGCTCCAGCAGGTTGGGTTTCCCCACTCCCAGCAGTTTGGGACGCTTTTCCACGGAGCTTCGGCGAAAGGCCGCGCACACTGGGGCAGAGGTCTTCAACAGCAAGGCAGTAACAAGAGAGTTACAGGCTATGAATGACTTTAATGTTGTCAGAAGTTCAATTCAAACGTGGGCAATATAATCTTTTTTTTTTTAATTTTGCACTATGTTATCCATCAATGCAGAATTTAAAATTAAAATAAAAACTAAAATAAAAGATAATAAAATTAAATTAAATAAAATTAAATAAAATAAAATAAAATTAAATAAATTAAATTAAATTAAATTAAATTAACAAATAAAATAAAATAAAATAAAATAAAATAAAAAAGTATCAGCTAAAAGACTCAAATGTAAATGTATCAACCATTCCTTTTGGCTGTGCCATGCTATAATCTTGCAATCTACATGTTATTTTTGCGTGTAATATAAGTAACGCCCACTTTCTCAAAAGTATCTGCAATGTGGTTGCTGTGTTTGTACAGTAACTTCAACACAACTTGTATCCAAATCGCTGCAACCCATTACACACAATCCATTTCTCCGCAACCCGGCTAGCAACAAGCTTCTGATTGGTTCCAGGACGTAACCAGCCCTCACCTTGGGTAACCCCGGGTTTAGCTACGTACAACCCGCGAGAGGGTGGCGGGGGCCCAAAGACAAGGCACTCGGAGATGGTGTGGTGATTGAGTATAAAGCTGTTTGTCTTCGGGGGGTCAAGATTTCTTTATGTTACTTCGGTGCCAGAGTGGCAACAGAGGCCGGGGTGTTTACAATGATTTAAAACAGAAAAACAGCACGGCCACGCAGCCTTGGCCCGGCCGCACAGGCCTCTATTGATGGATGCCAACCCAAAAAACGAGCGAGGCCTGGCTTCTGTCAGCAAACACACTGACGGGGGGAATGCTGACAGGGACACACACACACAAACAAACAGCGCAAATGCACACAGCGTACACATACACACACACACACACACACACACACAGACGCGAACTCGCACACCCTACCGCCATGCAATCTGGACTGATCTCACCCCATGTAGCATTTTACTGCGCAATCATCAAAGGACCATTAAATCACAAGTGACTGCCAATAAAGGGAGGAAATTGCGAGGAGGGATTACGATGTTTGCATGATATTGGGTGTGTGTGTGTGTGTGTGTGTGTGTGGGAGGGGGGGGGGGGGGGGGGGCGTTGTAACCCGGGGCCGGGGGGGGGGGGGTCGCAAGATTTATGTAGCATTTACTGAGGAGCAAGTTGTAAAGTGTAATTACAGGGGGGGGGGGGGGGGGGGGGGGTCAACACACCGGCAGAGCCACAGCCCAGCAGGCAGACTGGCAGGAAGGCTGGGAGACAAGTGATCAAGGCTTATTCATCCACAGTGTCTCTCTCTCAGTTTGTCTCTCTCTGTCCGTCTGTCTCTCTGTCTGTCTGTCTGTTTCTCTCCCCCAGTGCCAGACCCATAAATCAGCGGCATCAAGTCCAAGAACCCGCTGTCAAAACACAGACCTTCACGATGACACGGAGCGATCCGTGGGAACAATGCGGCGTGCAAAAGGACAAACACAACTGAGGATACCTTTGGCGTTTTTGTTTTTTTTGTTTTTTTTCATTTTAACCTTTATTTAAACAGGCAAGTTGAGCAAATTCTCATTCGCGGTGACAGCCTGAATAAGAAGCTGTTTCTGCTTGTGCAACCTTATTTTTTATTTTGTCTTCATGGTGAAGCGCTTTGTACAAATTGCCAGACAAATAAAGTTAGTAGGATGATTCAGGGTCAGTGGGGAATGTGACCGCCGATCTGCCGTTCCATATCCATCCATAGCTGTAGTAATGCTTGCGTGATGGGATTAAGACATTAAAAGCGCGTGGATGAGATGGTGCCCGTTGGTTTCAAGGGAACCGACAGACTAAAGGGAACCCCCCCTCACCGATGCGGCGGGTGGCTAGTGCCGGAAAAAGCCGGACACGTCCCAGAGAGGGAGCGCAGAGTTTGTTTCTTTTGTCCGTCTGTCACTATGTAGGACATGTGGCTTTGTTTACACGACAAGTTTGCGTTGCTTCTCTGGGGAGCGAGGGAGAGAGAGAGAGAGAGAGAGAGAGAGAGAGAGAAATGCAATTTGCAATTGGGAAAATCCCGGCAGATTTATGTCAATGTTTACCATTCCTCCCTAGCAGCCCTCCCCTTTAAGAGGGAGCTGCTCGGACAATAAATCATCGCTTATAAATGGATGGGACACCCGGAACCTTTTGAACCAGGCCTAATTTGCCTGGTAGCTTTCAAAGAGACACCCCCCCCCCCCCCCCCCCCCCCCCCCCCCCGAGTTAGTATCTAACAGGGGCCCCGCTGAAATGATCGGTGTAGCACCAGTGTTTGAATGTGTCGTAATCCCTCTCTCTTCACCCCTGTGCCTCTTTTCTCAAACAAAAAATGATGTGTTTTTTTTTTTTTCCAAGCTCGCCCCTTAATAGCACATTTAAGCATTTTTACAGTTTACATAAGAGAAAATGTTCAAATATGTCATCTCGACCACGTCGGGGTATGAAACCACCGACTTTGCCGTTCCCGCACGCAGCCATAACTGTAGGCATGCCCTGCGCTAATCCAGCAGCTTAACCAAGCCATTTGATCTTGAGTCTTAAAATGTCGTTTTTCTTTAAACGAGTTACAAAAAAAATCGGCCAATGGGGTTTCGCCGACGTCACTTGTTTCCGTTTCCAGAATTCATGAGTCATGAGACGAAATGGCAGCATTCTAAATGACTTGAGTTGGATTTTTTTAAATTTTTTTTTTTACAGTGTAGCAGGAAAAAGCCTGTTTTAAAACATGTCAAACAGACACACATTAGGCTGCAGGCCCCCCGTCTGACTAAGAATTGGCTCCGGGGCCCCATATGAGGAGACTTTCTGTTGTTGATTCAATGTTTAATTATAGAACTACACTCCATGTGGGGTTGGGGGGGGGGGGGGGTGGGGGGGGGGGGTAGCGGTGGTGAAAGTGAACCCTGCCATTGTATTCTCTAATTGAGAACATTTCTAGAAAACTGGATTATAGTAAAATAAAACGATGCCTCGTTTTCCTCCCCGGACCCCCGGGGGTCCCCGGACATGACGGCGCTCCCGGGTTTCAGTAAAGCGAAGCGAATAAAGCTACACTTTCTCTCCCGATGTGACTAATGTGCCCGGTGGAGAAAAATAACCAGCTAAAATTTCAAATGTCAAAGTAAATCCCTTTTATCCTTTCATAAGTCCCCTGGCCCCCCCCTCCCCCCCCCGTCAACCCGTCCACCCGTCCACTTCTAATCCAGGGGCCCCCAGTGAGGGGTCTGGGGGGTCAGGGAGAGACCGGTGGGGTTATTCTAAGGTCAGTGTCGGTTCAAGAAGGCACTGAGCCCGCCCTTCCTCCTCCTCCTCCTCCTCCTCCTCCTCGACACATGAATCTTTCCTCTCCTCCCCCTGTCCTCCTCCCTCCTCCTCTCCCAGGCCAGTCCCAGGCTGCACATGCTGTTTTTCTCTGTTTGCTGTCATCAAGCTATACACACACACACACACACACACACACACACACACACACACACACACACACACACAGAACGACTATTTGCACTGCTGTTCAGTAATGTCACAACTGTCAGGGAGCAGAGAGAGAGAGAGAGCTTTCAACACATAAACATACAGGTAGTGAGAGAGAGAGAATTAACCCGCTGTTTGTCTTGTCATTAGTCTACTGGGTGGCAGCCTACACACACACACACACACACACACACACACACACACACACACACGCACGCACAGCGCTGGCAAGTAGACATAACAGCCATCACTTATTCTGTGGAAGCCCAAAGCCCTCTCCAAACACAACACTCATCTGCTGTCATCACCCTTACTCTCACACCTCTATTCTTTCTCCTCACACACACACACACACACACACACACACACACACACACAATAGTCTAACCTAATAAAACAACCCCAAGGAAGCAACCTTATTTGGGCGAAAGAGAGTCTCTGTGTCCTATGAGTCAGAGATGATCACGGAGTCGAACAACAACACGTCTTGAGTGTCTGGAGCCACGAGGAACACCCTCCCAACATCCAGCTGCACTCTGACATCCCTCTCTCAGCTAACAGCTAACAGCTAACAGCTAACAGCTACAGCAATCACCGACAGAGAGCGTCAACTCGCTAAACAGACTGAAAACAGACTCTCCCCCCCAACAGGGAAACAAAAAAAAGAT
This sequence comes from Hoplostethus mediterraneus, assembly GCA_034670385.1. Lineage (NCBI taxonomy): Eukaryota > Metazoa > Chordata > Actinopteri > Trachichthyiformes > Trachichthyidae > Hoplostethus > Hoplostethus mediterraneus. Next base: position 1,312,687 of record JAXDDW010000042.1, on the reverse strand, counting down.
GGTCAGATATCTGCTTTAATGGTTCCCCCCCCGGTGAAAAGAAAGTTCCTCTTTGTAGTCGATGCAACGATGCTGAGTCAGCGTCTTGCTCGACGACACCTCAGACCAGAGACCGGGTCCTGACTATACTTCCTCGAGCAGGATTTACGTCACAGGCTCCCCCCCCCCCCCGAGTAGGAAGGAGCGCACCACCGCAGCGCCGAGGTAGTAAATACAACACGTACTCTCACGCCGTTAGTTTTTACTCTCTGTCAGGTTCGTGATAGATCGTCTGTCCGAGGGAAGGGAATCGGGAACGCCGGGAGGAGACGAGGCCCGCGAGTGCGAGCGTTTAATCGCCCCGCACCGACAGGTTCAGACGTCCAGACATCAGCGGAATAAGCTGTCACCCGCCCCCGCGATAAAAAAAAACGTGGTACTACGAGGACCAGAATGCACTCTGGCAACTAACCGCAGTGGGGAAATATGGTTTTCCATTGAAGGTGAGGTGCTCAAAAAGTCACCGTGGAGCATTTCAACCATTACCACTGTAACGCTCGTATTATTACGGTGCTGATTTATCTTTGGAGAGGAGACAGTGCAGATCTAAACCGTGATTAGAAATGGGGGCGGGGTGGGGGGGGGGGCGAGTCATGAAAGTTTATATAAGGAAGAAAAAAAAAAAAAAAGGGTTTGATGCCTGGCCTGGATAATGTCTTTTTATTTCCTCATTTCCTCCACTCCTCCACTCCTCCACTCCTCCCGCAGTCTTGTTGGACTCAGCACTTTGTCACAGTGATGTAAAGCTCGGCTCCTCTTTGGGAGCCGGCTTATTTAGGTTTGTTCGGTAAAAAAGAACCAATCTTTCAGTTTGTTTTCTTTATTTGAGTAATGTGAGCTGGAGGAGGCGGTTGCAGGCCTTGCAGTGGCTGCTGGTGTTGGGGGGGAGGAGGGGAGGAGGAGGGGGGAGTGTTGGTCCAGGGAGTAGTGACTCCGTGAGGTGAGTAATCATCTTTCGCATTTCCGATTTATTAGATGTGATGTGCAACGGGAGAGTCATGGGGGAAAAAAAAGCCAGACTCAAACCTGTGATGTTTTCCTGCTTTGGATAATCATCACTGATTGGACGGTGTTATTCAAAATGAACAACTCGTCGGTGAATCGCACATAGCTACCTTGTCCCACATCTGGGTGTAGGTGTTGGAGATGAGGAGGAGGAGGAGGAGGAGGAGGAGGAGGAGAGAAGGGGCGGTTTGTCATAGGAGTCATCAGTAACTGTCGCCACCGCGCTGCAGGCTTAATTAACTAGCTTGCTCGTTAGCATGGCTGCCCTCCCTCCCTCCCCTCTCTCTCTCTCTCTCTCCCTCTCTCTCTCTCTCTCCTCGCTCTCTGCTCTGAATAGGAATGCCTGATTATTCTGCGCTCCAGTCGCGGCCAATTACAGGGTCCAAATGGAACGACATTAATCAAAGCTTTAGTATGGTGGCAAACTCAGAGGTATCAGATTGCAGAGGGATGCAAAACTAATATGTCACTGTCACCGGCGGCTGTGCAGGCATTTAGCGGCTAGCATTAGGGAGACGGGCGAGACAGGCTAGAGCCTGGGTGTAATATGGAGCCCTGCTCTGGAAACCATTAGCATGACATGGCAGGAGGAACACTGAGCCTGTCCTCACCCCGCACTCATTTTTTATCTCTCCCTCTCTCTCCCCCATTCCCCTCTTTCCCTGTTTCATTCTCCCCCAGCGGTCACGGCAAGCGAAAGGGTCGAGCGGGACGGACAAATAGGTGGAAGGGAGGGTGGAAACGGGATGAATAGAGAAAGGGAGAGTGAAGGGGTAATGAGAGGTGAAGGGGGGGGGGGGGGAGTGGAAAGGGGAGAAAGAGGGAAAGGGCGAAGGCTTTTAACGATCGGCGGACGGAAGAAAAGGAAGATAAATAAAGACGGAGCGACGTTTTGTGCCAGCGTGGCTGATGGGAGTCTTGTTGGACAAGAACACCCAGAGCTAAATGCTGCCATTCACCCCCCCCACCCCCCCCCCACCCCACCCCTGCTCCGTTAGCTTGGCCTCCCAGACAGTGGCACCGGGTCTGAGACCCACACACACACACACACACACACACACTGGGACCGTGACCCAGCAAACCGTGTCTTGCCACCTCACCGCCTTTTTTTTTCGCGGGGGGGGGGGGGGGGCGCTCGGGCCCCCGAACCGTCCAGCCCACGGTGGGAGCCAGCCAGAGGACACCACCGCATAATGGCCTCATTAGAACAAATGATTAAAGCCCAAGTGAAATGTGCTAAATGCCTGTGTCACTGAAGTGGCCTTTAAAGGGGCATAAATAAACAAGAGTTATGCTGAAGGTTTGGGTGTGCACCCTGGCAGCATAATAAATTACAGGGTAATGATATTAAAAGCACAGAGTCGTTAAGATGCCAAGCGGAGACGCCATAAATCCCGGCGGCGGGCTCCCACTGGCTGTCCCCACGCCGAGTAATTAAAGCAGATTTATGAGGCACATTACATCAGTGCTAGATAGTTCATATATCGGCCTCCTTTATTGGACAGCCTGACAGGCGCCAAAAAATATTGTTTCGAGTTCCCCGGCCCCTCGCCGCCAAGAGGCCTCTCCCGGCACTCCGTCTTTTGCGGTGTCAGTCCTGCGTTGGTTGTGATAGATGGACCGATCCACTCCTCCGTCGCTCCCCCCCCCCCCCCCCCCTCGCTTGTTCAATCCTCCAGCAACTCCACAGATCCCCCCCCCTCTCGACTCCCCTCCCTCCTCCCCCGTCCCCCTTCTGAATGGGAGACTTGTGACATTGCCAAATAGCTTTATCTTCGCATGGCAGCTCTTTCACACCCTCTTTCGCTCCTTCCTCGCTGGAGGAAGACAAAAGGGGGAACTGGGCACAGGTGGAAGGCCTGAGATGGACCGGAGGAACGAGGGAAACAGAGAGAGAGAGAGAGAGAGAAAAAAAGGAGTGACAAAAGACAAAATCGTGAACGCGAAAGTGCAGGGGGAGAGAGTGACTGCCTGATTACATAGCGTGACCTATATGTTATATGTGTACACAGCCTCTGCGGTGAGACCAATAAATCAGTTTGTCGACATACTGGGCCAATATTGGCTCTTTATTAAAAATCAGATATCGACCAATCAGTGTCCTCTGATGTGATGGATATGATGCAGTTTGTTTGATTACATATTTATTGTAGAATTGATCAAAACAATGCTGGTTATGAGCCATGGGAAGGGCTACAGGACGGATTATACACCATTTTATTCTTCTTATTCTTCTTCTTCTTATTATTATTATTAGTTTCAGTGGAGAGTTTCGGTGTCCCATGGTCTAAGTGGTGTTTCAAGATTTTCCACCCTGCCAAGAATAAAATTGTTGGGGGAAACACTGAATAATCATAAATAATAAAGGGATTTTTTTGCGTAAACATGATGGAATTTAATTGATATTGAGCATCGGCACAAAGTATACAAAAAAATCTGCCTTCAAAACCCATATCAGTTGAACACGAGCAGCCGCTGTTTAGGAAAATTGAGGGAAAGATAAACAGAGAGAAACAGAGAGGAAGAGAAAAACAGTGATGAGAGAGAAAGATGTGGAGGTAAGAGTGATTGCCTTTGCAACTGTATGTTATACTGTATGGACTAAAAGGTTAGGTTGGAGCGCGAGGCAAATGGGAGGCTGCTGCTGGCCAAGCAGAAAAGGAGCAAAGCGAAAGTTCAGAGATAGAGTAAATACACTCCAGTCAACAAAGATCAAACCGAGGATGAAGGTCAGCCTAATTATCCCCCCCGCGCTTTTATTCAAAGGATCAAAACAGAGCAGAAATCTGCACCTTGGTTAGATTTTCTGCTGACAAATGTTTTTTTGTTGTGAGCATCTGCCCCGAGGGCTTTGTTTAGCCAAGTAAATCTGACCATACAATGCATTATTGCAAAAACAGTGCCTAATAACTTGTGGCAGGTTGGTAGGTTGATTAGGGAGGCTGTCTACTAGCCTAAAGGTTGCTGGTTCAGTGCTCACCACCGCCACCTCACACCCATATGTCCCATAAACCAGCTGTACGTACTGCGGTCCAACGCTTTCAACTTGTCCTTGTGGCTGTATCTATCCTAATTAGAATGAAACCACACGTATAGATTTATATAGTCGTAGATGTTGTAATGTTTTGACAGTTATGGTCTTCTGTATTGCTCAATAACACCAGTGTGCTACTTAACTGCTGATGAACCTTAAATGCCCCCACAGGAAACACGCCCTGAGAACCAGACAACATAATTGGTTTGGCTGCATGTAATTTTAATAGCTCCTGTAATTAGGTTGCTTATTATAACGAATACAGTCATACATCATTTGGAACAGAGTTATATACATTTCCTGTCATTAAAAAAAAAAAAAAAAAAAAAAAAAAAGTTCTAGTGTTGCAGATTGCACACGTTAAGAGTCACATTCAGGCAACGTGGAAGTCCTGTTGTTAAAAGCCCGGGGTGTGAGAGGAGAAGAAAGGGAATCGAGGTGGGAAAAATAGTCATGGTGCTGATGTTAACGATCTGTGACACTTTTATTATCATTATTAATTAGTGCTTTTCAAGCAACAGAATTAAATCAATATGAGGGAGTGAAACAAATTTCAGCGGGCCATTCGGATCAATCCGGGGGAGTTTTTTTTATCTACATTAGTGCCAGTAAATTCAACCCGTTAGCGTGGGACTCGACAGGCTGGACGATTGGTGCGATTTCTAATTAGAAGGACATGAACCGACTAACCATTACTCTTGTCTCATCCACAGTCCGGCTCCTTGGCAATTCAATAGCGTTTTCTTTTTCCCACTTTTAACTTTCCGACTCCGCCTCGCCGACGACACCGCTCTCTCTCTTGCAAAACGCGCCCTTGCACGCATGCGGGTTTCACGCGCACACGCGGGCAATAGGGCAAAACGCATCCACAGCACCAAAAACACACACACACACACACACACACACACACACACGCAGAACAGTAAATGCACAGCCATGCACACACACACACACACACACACACAGGCAGTAAAGTGTGTGTAGTAGACAGTCATGCACGCACTCCTGTTGCGCGTGGCCTTTTCTCCGCAGGCGTCACCCGTTGCTGCGGCGTTGCCTTCTCCCCTAAAAAAACCACCAGAGCCAGTTTGGAAACCCTGCGCAACCCTCATCTCTGTCCCTCTAAATTAACTGCTGTGACAACTGTTCCAGCCTACTCTCCAAAGGGCCAGAGAGAGAGAGAGAGAGGGCGGGGGTATTAGCCACTAGCAAAGAACGCCTGCTTTGTCCTTTAGAATAATGGGCCGGGGCTATATTATTTAAAAACACAAGCATAGCCCTCATTAATTTCATATCTGACGATGACTTCATTTATCAAAAGGCTTGTTCTTTTCAGCGGGTCCCTGTGTGGTCACTTATCACCTTGGTCAGGGGGAGGAGAAAAGCAGCGGAATGTGGAGATACGAAGGTGTACGCTGCGGATGAAGGGGTCGATGTCCTTCGCTCGGGCTTCCTTCGTCCTCTGCGAAGGGGGCAGGACGCATTAACACCGGCTACGTTTACATTAACACCGGCTACGTTTACAGGCGCGGGGAATTTTGCTCTTTGAGTCACGTAAACCGGTTTTCGGATCGACGCGCGTTCATAGTCACGACTGGGTTAGAATAACGATTCACGCGACAGAGTTAGCGAATGCACCGTCCAAAAACCGAACCCTGTGATAACACGGGAATATAATTAGGTGACACCGTCTGCATGTTTGGGTGGGGGAGGAGGTGGGGTTGTTAAAACACACGGCGAACAGCTAGCTTACTCCGCGCATGTAAACGTAAGCTACAAGTGTGTGTGTGTGTGTGTGTGTGTTAGAAGTATGATCTGATACAGGCCTAGCAAAGCCGCGGCACGAATGTACACGCGTAAAGAAACAGTTCCGTTTGCTCTTTTCCCCGTCTGCGGGTGTGTGTGTGGTTTATTTTGGTTACCGTGTCGAATTCTGCTTTTTTTTTTTTCTTCCGAATGTTATCTAAGGGCGCGGCGCAAATTTGGAAAGGACGGACGGATATAGGAGACGTTTGTTTGAGCAGCAAACGTGTCTCTGTCTCTGCCTGTGCGTCTGAACAGGGGGGGGGGAGAGGAGAGAGAGAGAGAATGAGAACGAGAACAAACAGCGGTGGTGCAGCCAAGAGCAGCGCAGCCACTCCATCACCGTGATAGGCCTTGTCATCTCGCTCTCCTTCCACTCTCTCTCTCTCTCTCTCTCTCTCTCGCTTACCCCCCCTCCGTCTCCCTCTCATCCACTCCCCATGGTAAGGGCGGGGTGTAAAGTTCAGTCCTGCCTAATTTATCACCCCCCCCCCCCCCCCCCAGACACACACACACACACACACAGAGACACACACACAGACACAGCCTTGTACAGTCATTAGCTGCACACACTGACACAGCACCCCGGCCCACACCCTAACCCTCATTTATTGTCTTTTTTTTTTTCAGCGAGGAAGCAGCATCAATTAATTAGCTGCTAAATCGCCCCCCCCCCCCCCCCTCCCCGGGATATATGGGGGGGAGTGAGGGTGGAGGGTGGAGGGTGGTTTAGTTTAGGTTGGCTAGATTTGGGTGGGTTCGGTTAGAAAGGGCTCGTGTATAAAGTTGGGAACCTGCAAGTAATAAATCAAGGATGCACATGACCGAATTTGACCCAGACCAGACCTGACAAGAATAGAATAGAATAGAATAGAATAGAATAGAATAGAATAGAATAGAATAGTTCACAAAATGTGGAACACTGGTTTCTGGTAGCGTGTGTTGTGGTCAGGTGAGTCATCTGACCTCTAGTGTACCCTAACAGGTGCTGCAAGGCCCGGTGCCCTTGTAAGGACACACTCTGCAGTACAGTGCTCTGCTGTTTACTCTCTCAGTCAACCAGCTGCGTTTATTATACTCTCATAAGTACACTAAGGGATGGATACCGTATGTGTCCCCCCCCCCAACCCCCCCCCACTACTCCTCGTCGCTCCCTTAGCCTCGTGATTAACGAGTGGCACTTGGAGCGCGCGCGTCGGCGCTGTCTTTTCCGGACCCGACATTTTTTGAATCCTCCGTGAAAAACGAGCCCCCTCGGTGTCGTTCATTACGCTGGTCCGCTGCCAGAGCTCTCTCTCTCTCCCGTGCATATTCCTGTACGCTAAGCCCTCATGCCACGCTCGTACTGCGTGTGGGCGCCCGCGTCACTTCGCATCTAACTCACTTATTAGACAGCTATTCCGGTGGAATACGCACGCTGCGGGAACAACTTGACTTGTAACTTGGGAGCGTTACAATAAGAGATGAGTCAATAGAGGCAGAGCTGACAGCCAAAGAAGGAAGGATTTCGGCACCACCTCCCCGCGGAGGACACGCCGGATAAGAAGCTGCATAAGCCACTTTTCCGCTGTGCAGGCATACTGATATAACAATGGCCTGGTAATCATTGTTCCCGTTCTGAAGTTATAGCTGTAATTTAGTCTGTCGGTAGAAAGCAGTCCGTTTCCCTGACAATGCTAGCCACAGTCAGCCGACTGAATCGACACACACACACACACACACACACGCAGAGACGTACCGCATACCGCACAAACTCACATACCGCGTCTTATAAAACACGCACGGCACTGTCGCACGCCGCGCGCAACGCAGATAAACACGCTCCCTGCTACTCAGGCGCTCTCTCAAGGGCACGTTCCGGTAAAGCGGCATTGGAAAACAGGCATCTGATGGATTGGACCCGGAGTCGGCAGCGCAGGCAAATCCCCTAATGTGGCATAAATAAGGCTGCCGCGCTCCGATAGCTCTCTGCAGACAATGTAAATTATATTGTCAGGCGCAGTCACTTCCCCGCTCGCTGTGCAGCTAACAAGAGTCACCCGCCAAAGCTCGACAAGGAGAGGAGGAGCTACCAGTTGGGAGGGGAAAGGGGAATTAATTAATGTGGCAACCCACCTACGCTGCTCAGCGCACAAACACAAGCAGATGCACGCGCGCACGTATAAACAGATACGCACACACACACGTATGTGCCTTTGATTTATCTCCCCCTTGCTCCCGAGCGCTCCCTCCCTCTCTCTCCCCCCGTGGCTCTCAGTGAAGGTCGATGCGACAGCTCAGCTGAGGGAACAGAGGTGAGCCGCTCAGCCATTTTTGGAGGCTAGGCTCTCTCTCTCCACGTCTGCTCGGGGGCCCCCGCGGATACTCGGGGGGGGGACGAACACAACACACACAGGCCTGTGAATAATGCGAAGTGTGACGCGCTAACTTCCATCACTTCAGATTCACAAACAAAAGCTAAGTCGAGGATGGGAGATTTGGCGTCAGCACCACCCCTAGCGGCCTGCTCTCCCCCGTCTGCCTCTTCTCCTCACACAATCTTTTACCAAACTTGTCCTTCCTGTCTCTTCCTCTCCGTGCAGCTGCTCTTTGTCAGATTGGTTCCAAGGCCTTGTCAGACCCCAGCTGTTTTATCCTTGCCAAATCTGTGTCCTCACAACAAGGCTTCACGGCCACGGAAGAAATCAATAAGGCCTTGTCAACATTATCCTGCTTGGGTATTCCCCTACTCCTTGTAAAAATGAAGCGGAAGATACAGCAATACGCTGATGACAAGATGTTCTATTTTTCCTACAAATTGCACATCTTTGATGACAGAGCAATAAACAGAGGTTACAGGCATTCATTCGCAAACAGTTAAACAGAGCATGTACCGCATTGAAATGTTCCTCAGAAGCTACGGAGCACAAACCTAGACCTGTGCGGCCCTCGCAATTACGGCACCATAAGTGGAGACATTCATAAAACGAGAAAACGCTTAAAACAAACAGCATCTTTCACGTTCCCCCGTATTCCCACAAACACCGAAGCCCACAAAGCGCTCCTCACTAGCAAAGCTACCAATGCGTAGAAAACAGCTTTGCCCTCTCTCTGTCAAACATTTCCTCCCGTAGCCAGCTAAAAAAGTGTTTCCCCAACGCTGACAGGGAGAATGGATGGCCTCCATTACGCCCGGCTACAAACACATTCCGCCAGGATGAAGGGGCCGTAAATTATCCTGCGAGCGAGCAGCCCAGGCCACAGCCGAGCCAACAAACTCCCCCCCACCCCCGACTCCCCTCTAATGGGGTCGGCCCATCCACAGCCCGCACCGCACTGAATCACACACCCCGTACCCAAACATACACTGTCACCTGTGTGTGTATATATACGTGTGTGTGTGTGTGTGTGTTTTTTGTATCAGGGAAAGGGGGCCTCTTTTCATCGAGCACCTGGGAAGAAGTCCTTGAACTCATCATCTGAGTAAGTAGGGTTCATAAAAAAAAAAAGCACGCGAAGTAATAAATAGGGTGGCACCGGTTTCTCCTGGGGGAATCTCTCGTGACTGGGCACAACAACAGACTCGTGTTACATACGATACCAGTATGACAGGTCACACACACACACACACACACACACACACTGACGGGTCTAATACCGCGAAGCCGGAGGGCGTAAACTGGAGGAAACGTCACAGCGGTATGTCGGGTCAAATTCAGTTCGCGTGACACACGTGTTTGTTGGCAGTTGGAGCTCAGCCGTCCAAATCGGGCTGAGACGTCGGCCCCCCGTGGCGTGGTTAAATGCTACGTGTGTGTGTGCGCGTAAATCATTACATGTAAAACAGGCAACATGTCAGGCAACAGCGTTGTTCCCCCGCTAGGTAGGAGCTTGTTTCGTTTACAGCGCCGTTGCCCTCCCTAGCTCGTCTTTCAGCACCGACAGGAATCTAGGTCCTCCCTTTTTGGCAGTTGACAAGAAAACCCCCTAGAGGAGAAATCCTCCCTCTGTGACTATACCTCTCATTCTTCTTTCTTCTTTTTTTCTCGTGACGTTATTATTATTTTTTTTTCCGCACCGCCGTTTGTCTTTCTTGTTTCTTTTCACGCTGCCGGGAGATTCCTGAGAGGCCTGTTGTTAACTGAATGGGGTTGCAAGCTAGGGACATTTCTATGTAGGTTAGACTGTGTGTGTGTGTGTGTGTGTGTGTGTGTGTGTGTGTGTGTGTGTTATATCCGTATGCGTGTGCTCTGTGGACTGTTCATTCTCACCATATGTTCATATATACCATTAAGGAATTTATTCTTGCATAGCACATTATTTCTTGCTGTCCAATAGTTTCTTACCATCCATATACACACCTAGAAACTCTCTGTACATCCTGTATATATATCTATATATATACAGTAAATTCACATTTCTTTTCTTTCATAATCTCATATATTTTTCTCATTTGTTATGTATTATCTCTGGATATATATGGAGCGATACATGCACATAGACATAGTTGGTAGATGTGTCATATTCAATACACCATATTTGCTCTGTTTTTACTTCCATCCTATTTTTTCTTTGCTCTATCCTAAAACTATTTACTGCTCCAACAACCAAATTTCACCATGGGGATCATCCAAGTTTGGTCTTATCTTATCAACGCTACTGCACACTGAGCCCTCACCCCAACCACCTACTATCCCCACACAACCTGAGAATGCCCCCCCCACCCCCACCCCCCTCCCCATCCCATTCCGTCCCTTACCGCGGGGCAGCCAGCTGCTGGGCCCTGCCTAAGGTGGAGTGGGCCTTGGTGACAGGTTGCATTATACCTGGGTGCTGACAGGGGGGGGAAAGGGTCAGCCATGCTGTCAGACCCGAGAAGGAGAGGAGGAGGTGACGGGAGTGTGTGTGTGTGTGTGTGTGTGTATGGGGGGGGGTGAATGACAGGCAGCACAGCTGTGACACCAATACGCATACCTACATACATGCAATGTGCAGTGTACACACATTAACATTTTTCTGCAAATAGAATTGATTTTTCTTTATATTGGTGGTAGTTTGCCTTATGATGATCACTGACTGAAGGTCATAGTTTACCCTCCTTTTTATTTACCACTGGTGCTAAAATATCCTATCCAATAACAAGTACTGAAAAAAAGGTACTTCCTCCAAATACCATCAGCCGGTTTCTGATGCATGCTGACGGAGTGCCTGCAAAATTTCGACTTTGCAAGAGATGCAACTTAAATATAGGGAAGTAAAAGTAAAATGTGCTTACTTGCTGATTTCTCAAAAAAGTGTAATCACACAAAAAAGAAACTACTCATTACATTAACAAGAGTAAAGTGATACTTCTGCCTTTGCACACCAGATGCACCTGCATGCACGAGAGCACGCACATACTTTCATTTCAGGGCGCAGTACTTCAAATCAGGGTGCCCGGATGAGATGAGGGAGTTCAAAACGAGGTGAATCCGTCAGAACGTCATCAATCATTCATTACATCCCAGATCCTTTTTCATGTTCGACAAATCTATCCGACATCCTGGAAATAAATCTTGATGGATGGGAAATGTCACGAAATGTCACGGATCACAGTACAAAAAAAAAAAAAGTTTGGAAAAGACAGGCCATCCTCTCGACAAATCTTCCTGACCACATGCTTCCACTACGGGTGATGTGGAGAGGAAGTGAAAAAGGGGGGTTAGGCTTCCCGTCTCTCCGAAAGGCTTTGAAGAGTCAGGGGCAGGAAACCCGTGCGCGCGTGACGGATCGCCGCCGGTCAATATTTCCAGCCGGTCATTCTCGCCATTCCGTTTCCTATCGGAGCGCTACCTGCAGGAAAACATAAAGACTTCCGGTCACGTCGGCGAGTTTGGCGATTTGTTATCGTCGCGTTGGTCGCACGTGCATCCAGATACGGCCTTCTTTGCGGGTGATACGGCACCGAGCGGGGTGAGGGATTCAGAAAATGCTCGGTTTAGAGGTGGTTGGGAGGCGTGGTCTTTTGAAAGTTATGTTATGTTTAGTTATGGAATCTGCACACAAGATCGCAGTGTTGCGCATTTAACCGATAGCAATAGCTGTAAAAGAACATGCCCGCCTCCATGTTTGTTTTGGTTCCCCCCAAACGAAAGTGAGAAGTGACCTGAAATCTCTATTTATTTCGACAGTTAACTAGTTATTGTGGGACAATTTTTTTTTTTTTAAATTTTTTTCCCCAGAGGTGCATGTAGTCTATGTGCACCTACAGATACCGACAGATACTCACCCACCCTCGTGTGCAGCCCTCTGCAGATATACGTGCAAGACACATAGCTCTACGTTAGCCTACATACCTTCAGAAGTTGTATAAAGAAAGTGAAAGAAAGCATAAGGATCCACACCTGGCTCGTAAAAATAATGGTTTGTTTTAACGTGTTTGGAGGAGCAAGTAGCTGGGGTTTATGGCACGATTCCAATAGCGTCATATAATTTCGTCGTAGAAAAGTCAAAAATTTGCCTTTAGGGGCATCAGAATTACCCAGTAGTCAGTGAGCATGTCAGTCAACCAGAAGCCCCCCCAGCTTCAAGATACTTCAGCCCCTCCCTGACCCTGTACCTCAACCCGAGGCTACCGCTGCTTTTCTGGGACCAAACTGGTACCAGTATAACGGCAGTATCTGAGCCCAGGTCAAATGAGATCATCGGTTCCAGTCACACAGTGAAACATCCAGAAGGTCCAACACAACACTTTCCAACGTGCTGAAAAATAACACTTGATATGAGTGAATATTTGAATTCTTCACTTGCTAGTCTCGAATTTCCACTGAAACTGAAGGGAGGCCAAC
>JAXDDW010000042.1:1272500-1290000 GCA_034670385.1 Hoplostethus mediterraneus | reverse complement strand
CCCGTCCTCCTTCCCCCCTCCCTCCTCCAAACATCACGCCTGGAGCTGACACTGAGCGTGACCCTGCCTTTATTGTTGCAAGCGGGGCAGAGGCACAAACACAGGGCAGGGACTGTCACCCCGGTGATTAAAGAGCGCATGTTTTCAGTCAAACGCCTCAGAGGGGGAGCGATCCCTGAGAGAGGGAGGGAGGAGGGAGGGAGGGAGGCAGGGAGAGAAACGGGAGGGGATGGGGTGGGGGGTTTAGAGGCAAGCGAGGAGATAAAGAGCTCAGAGTGCCTCCCAACGTTTTCACAGCTGAGAGGGCAGGCGGAGAGAAGGGGGCTTTTATTTTGTAGAGTCCAAGGAGTGCCACTTGGTTGGTTGGAATGATATATCGGGCTGATATTGGCCACTGAAAATAATTCAATTTGAATGGCTTTCAATCGTTTTAGTCACATGATGGTCTAAATGCTGTTTCCGAAGCTTTTCCATGCTGCCAAGAATAAAATACTGGAGGGAAACAGTGAATCCTTGTCTTTGTTTTTGCACAAAAATGGTCAAATGGTCAAAAAACGCTATCCAAAAAATAAATAAAAATCAGTCGAACCCTAATCTCGGACCACCTCCCGTGTGCAGGCCGGCGCAAAACAAAATGCGAGGCAGATTTCTGGACGGGGGGGAATAAAAAGAGCGGCCTGTTGAGTTACGGCCACAGCGCAGGAGAAAGAGCGAGTCATGGCTGTGACACGTCGACCATTAGACCCCGCGCCGCAAAAATATTAGTTTTATTAATGTGAACAGGAATCGGTTTCTCCTACAACACTCGCGAGGATTAAAACAAATAGGGCCCCGTGAAAGCGCCGGGGCGAGAAGGAAAGAAATAAATAAATAGCGCGCCCGCCTCCATATTTCATTTGACAGTCACCCCGGAGAGCCGCCGGGGCCCTTGTGTGTGAGGCGTCCAAGCTAAACACTTGGATGTTTGCTCAGTCATAAATTAACGGCTTGACAGTCAAAAGTGTTCAAACTAATTTGTCAAATCTCGGGGTCGCTTTTTTTTTTTTTCCATCGTTTAAATTCATTACAGCAGTTTTTCTTTCTTTTTTTTTTTTTTCCAAAAGGCTTCCAGAAATGCGGTTCCACAGAACCAGGCGCTAAGATAATTCTGGAAACTATCATCAAAAAAAAGAAATAAATAAAAGCCTTGGACTGTGTGCGCCGTAACCAAAAAAAAAAAAAAAAAATCCGTAAATTTCCAAAGCGTAAGCAAGTAAGGCTTGAATTAAAATTTCCCACACAATTAATCTCCCCTGAAGAAGCTCCGGGCGTCATGGCAACCGCCGTCTTTTATTTTTTTGTTCAAGTTCAACCGCCGTCTTCCCCCGCGAAAGTCGGATAATAAATAAATAAAAAGTAAATGCAGCCTTTTGCACCCCACAATGCACTGGGCTCAAACTCCGCCCCCTCCTCCACCCGAACTCCTCCTCTTCTCGACCGTCATCCCTCTTGCACCGTGCCCGACACATGCCGACCCCCCCCCCCCCCCGCACCCTGTCGCTCATCGTCGCTTCCAGAGCCCATCCACGGAGATCCAGTTTCCTCGTGTGTGTGTGTGTGTGTGTGTGTGTGTGTGTGTGTGTGTGTGTAGCACCACCACCAGAGAGACAGACAGGCACACGAGCATGAAATCCACCAAACCTCCTCTAATTCCCCCTGTAATTTATGGCTCTCAGATACATGTCATGCTTAGGCTAAACAAACCATCCTTTGTCAGTGACAGCAGCCTTTGATCAGGATGAATCGGATTCACTGTCTCGCTGGATCTGATGCTGCTGCTGCTGCAAGGATTTCTCCTCCACACACACACACACACACACACACACACACACACACACACACACACGGCGTAATGGTGCTGAAAGTTTTCCTCTGACACATTCACACACACACACACACACACGTATACGTTCGTGCACAAAACTCAAAGCACGAATCTCTTCTCAGTTTACTCTGAACTTGTGACCCCGGCTGCTACCAACCCACCCACCCCCACCACCCATCTCTCTGCAGGACGTCTTTACAGCAGGCCCCACCGGGGTGATTGACAGTCGGGGAGAGGAGGGGTGGGGGGGCGGGAGGATTGAGAGAGAGAGAGAGAGAGAGAGAGAGGCGAAGTTATGAGGTCAAGCAGCAGCAAGCAGAGAGAGAGGGGGAGGGGGGGGAGTTCAACATCTGTAGAGTCGCGCGAGTTGACACGACCCCGGCACAAACTCTGCCAGGGCCTCTGCCAGCACCCCCACCCCTCTCTCTCCCACACACACACACACACACACTCTCTCTCTCCCTCACTCACCTGTTGGCGGCCATGTTGGAAGCCACCTCACCGCAGATTCCATCCAAACGAAAACATCAGGGTTTTTTTTTTTGGGGTGGTGGGGGGGGGGGGGCTGGGAATGTTTTGAAAAAGCCTCCGATGTGTGGCGTGGCGGATTCCTATTTAAGCGATTCACCGACGGGACACGATGCGTGTGGTGTGTGTGTTGTGTGAGTGTTGTGAGGAAGAGGAGGAGTGTTGTGTGTGTGTGGGAGGGGGGGATAGTGTCATCACAGCGGTGTAGATGATTAGAGCGCGTCGCTGTTGGCTCCCGCCGGGAATGACCGTAACGCCGGCTTTGAACTCGGTGCACACGAGGGGGGGGGGAGACTGGGAATGAGGGGAGGTGAGGTAGGATAGGTGAGGGGGGGTGGGGAGGCTGCTTGTGTTAACAAGACACACAGGCGAGGTCTGTTCGCCCGCCGCCGACACTATAACAAAAACCGCTGTTGACATCCCTTCACCGCATCTCATATTCCAGCGCTTCGACGAGATATCAGACTCAACGCGGTCGGCGGTTAGAGGACAGAAGCACTTAAAATATACAGACAGGAGGGGAAAAATGAAAATAATAAATAAAAAACGGGCTAACAGCCCAGCATTTTTTTCTTTTTCCTCTTCCTGCTTTGCCTCGCTGACCAATGAATCTACCAGATCGCCGCCTCTCAGCCGCCACAGTCCAAGTATCCATAGAGGCGTGTGATCAATAGAAGTACATTTTTGATGTGTGGTGTTGGGGAGGAGCGGTGTTGAAAGGGGGGCGCGCACTTGCACCCCGTACCAAACAGGAAGCGTTGGGGTTCAAAGAAAAAAACAAAAAAACTTTAGAAACGTGGGAAGATGCACTCCCAGACATCTTTGTGCTTTTGGACTGTGTTTGGCCACCGCGTCGTGGAGGGCGTTAAAAGATCGCTCTCATCTCCACAATTCCTCTCATATCATTCCGACACCGACACTCTATAGTGGCACAAACGACACAACAGACCAGTACACCACCCACAACTTAAACATCATATCCCCCATCCCCCTCACGAGACACATACACAACAAAACACACAAACAAAAACACAAACCCGCCCCCGCCCCCCCCCGCCCACCTAGTCCCCGCACTCGTTACATCGCTCAAACTTATTATGTGTTAATACGCAGTGGCTGTTTGACAGGAAGGAAGTTTGTCAAGGAACTGGGAGAGGAAAAGGCCACTGCATCACGGCAAACTAGCGCCGGGAGGGGCAAGATATTTTCCACCATAAATCTATCTCCTCTGTGTTGAGGGCGCGCTCGAGGGGCACTTTTTCTATCTTTCTGGCAGCGGGAGGGTGGTGCCGCGTGGTCAATCGACATGTCAGAGAGAGGCGGGCCTGTCGACCGCCTCCTACGTTCAGGGTCGTGCAGGGCCAGTTCCGTTTCGCGCTCGCCTACCGCGCCTCAGCCTTCAGACGTCACACACCTGCCGTGGGCTGAGTTTTGCCAAACGCACGTGGACAATTAAAAAACAAGCTATAAGAAACGCTTGTATGTCCCTTCCCCATGCTTCGGTTCGCCATAGCAATTCTGAGGGAAGAAGATAGATGTGTCGACAGGGAAAGGAGAAAGAGATGGTGTTTTCTGTTTCATTTTCTGTCTGTGTGTGGGTGAGTTACGTGTGTGTGTGTGTGGCACAATGTGGTGGAGTGGTAGGTGATGTTGGTGAGCACGATCTGTGGTAGGCGCAGCGTGCTCACGCGTCATGCGTGCATCCGTGGTTGGCCTAGTTAGATGGATAGGGGTACCGGCCGCACTGGGGGAAGACTCTCAAAGACGAGACAGGAAGGGAGAAGGGAGTGCGACACAGATTATTTATCCCAGGAAGAGGACCTCATACCGACTTCCCTATCTCCCCCGTCACGGCCCCTCCGTTTGCTCCACCCTCTGAACCCCTTCCTCCCACCGCGCAACCCGATTTCCTCATCCCACCTCGGGGTTCGGCCAGGCCTTTTTTAAATCGTACCCTTTTTTATATTATAATAATAAACCGGGTTACTGTACCTAAAACCCAGAACCGGCCGGGATCTTTCCGGGGGGGGGGGGGGGGGGTGGGGGGGGGTGTGGGGGGGGGGGCTGTCTGGTGTGCCCTCTTCCGGCGGTTTTTTTGCAACCTACCGGTCTAGGGGGCCAATACTTTTTTGGGAGAAAGTGACTTTCTTCTTTTTTTTTTGAACCTGAGGTGGACAGCAGTCCCACACACATAATCTACTCTTGCCCGCAGTGCCCTCGGCTACGGCCCAGATGAACCCGACCCTGTGTTCGGGTACTGCGCACGCCCCCCGTCTTGCCTCCATGGTCGCAGCTCTTATCACACAACCACCCCCTGCTTTGTTGCGAATGGAAAAACAAACCCCCCTAAGACACACACAACTTGGTGTAGGTCCAATCCTGCACAGTTTGCACACAGTATCTATCACTCTTGCTGGTTCACAAGAACCAGCACACCTTTTAGGTAGGGAAAAACCTTGCCCCTACCTGCCATACTAGTCAAGCTAATATTAATCCTTGGTGTTGTTGTGTGTGTGTTTGTGTAGGTGGCGTTGGGTGTGTTGTGTGTGTGATTGTATTGTGTGTGTTTGGTGTGTGGTGTGTTGTAGTGTTGTGCTTAAGCCAAGAGTCTCTGGGTGGATGCACCAACCCATGTGCATAGTCTTGCCACGACTTAAATTCTGTGCACATTGCTTTTTTTACTCCCCCAACGGGACTTTTTAATAAATCACCGCTAATCATCGTACGAGGACAGCTTTCGGGTCGAGATTCGCCTCACGAAGCATATCATGGATTGATTCAGCAAAACCACCACGTGGAGGGCGTGTTCAATTGTAGCTCGCTAAAAGCGTGAGCCCACACACAGTGTTCATTTATCAGTGATGTAAAGGTTGAATAGAGGACAATTTGTAGAGCTTGAAACAGTTCTTCTCTGCAAACTAATAATCTAGCGTTTATAAAAAATAAAAATGAAGCGTGATCTCGTTCTGGCAGAACTGGAACAGTTATCTTTTGGAGTTTGAGATCGGTGATGATGCCCTTTAAAAGGAGAGTCGTACCGGCAGAAATTCCTGATTGGGTAACTTATTTGTGGGCAGGTCAGAGAATATGTTGCCGAAAGCCAACGAGTTTTTTGCAAGCGGTAGGGAAGGTATGAAGGCAAAGCACTGAGAAGGGTCAGCTAGGTGGTCAGAGGACTTATTGCTTGCTTGGGGCCTGGCCTTGGGAGCCTTGTGGAAGAAGCCTGGTGGCGTGGTCTGCCACCATGACGTCATTTCGAGCCGCATTTTCACTCATGGGCAATCACGTCAGCTCTACAATTACAGCGGACATGTGGCAAGGAGGGGCAGGTCGAAGGACACAACCCACTGACAGCTTAGAGATTCCTTGAGTGTGTCTACTCTGGTGTGTGTGTTGTATGTGTTGCCCTGATGTTAATGATGTGTTGTTGTGTTGCCTGTGGCATGTGAGTGGTGTGTGTAGATTCAGGGTCCCTGGGTCGTCGTTTGTCGTCCCGAGCGTGGCCAGACCCCAACTCTCCTAAGCGCGCATCGCAGGGATTCTGATTTAAACCTTGTCCCAGTAGCATCTGGTCGTCCCTGGGCAGACGTGAGGTGATAATCCACTGCATCCTACACACACACACAACACATAACATACAATTATATTCACGACACTTTACACAACACACAACAGTGCAAGAACGTAATCTACACACCTGCACCGCGTACTGGCACGACACCGACCTCTGGGAAGAACGTGCACCCTCAGGCGTTGTGAGGTCACCCAGATAGCGGCTGTTTACAAGAGGGTCATGAGCCGACAGACCTAGCACCTCTCGGAGAAACCAAGCCTAGAGTCATCTGTGATTTTTTTCCAAAAGTCCCGGCCTGCTCATTGAAGTCCCCGTCCCCCAGAGTGCGGGGCCCCCCGGTCCAGCCGGGAGACCGTACGGAGCTCGGAGCTCCACCACCCTCCTGCTCTGCATCGGTTCCTACAATAATCCAGGGTTGAACAGGGCTCATCATCATCAGCCTGCCACCAGCCGCTCTAGTTATCGTATTCTCCCCTTTCTCGCACCACTGCCCCCCCTTCCCCCTCCTACAACGCGCGGCCCCCGCGGGGCCCCGGCCAGAATTCCCGTAACTTCTGCTTACCCTGTACACATAATAAGTCATTTATAGACCGCCATTTGAGCGGCTTTTCCACCTGTTTCACGGGGCGCTCAACTATCGTCTCGTTACCTTGACGGGATTCCCTCAGACGGAGGGCGTTTTCTTACCTAAAAGCAGGGTGGGAAAGCTGGAGAGACGGGAGACGGGAGGGAAAGAGGAAAACGTGTCTTGAGAGAGTGGAGCGAGGGCTTCGGAGAGTGATGGATAACGTTCATTTGCTTCTATGATGAGCCGCACATTGCCGGTTTTGGCGCCGAGCATCCGATACTGTTTTAGTTTGCATTTCATCAAGGGAGAGCCCGAGGAACAAACAAAAGGTGTTTTGAAGGTACAAGAGAACTGGCAGGTTGAGTCCATCTCGCCTCGACTGCGTTGACACCTTTTTTTTAAAACACAGCTGAGGGAGAAAGGACCCTCGTTTCTGGATAACCCCCAAGCCTTTTGCAATTTTTACTGTGCTTGTGCAAAGTGGAACCCGGTGCAGTCTCCCTTGGATTCCCAATTGCCTGTCAACTGCGGGGGCCTGCCATCCATTCATTTCCTCAGTCACGTCCCCGCTAAGCCCCTCCGCCGCATCTTTCATCCTGTCATCGCTAAACATGATAGGGGGAAAATCCCCCTTCAGCGAGAAAGGAGAAACTTCGTAGTCTGGGGGGAACAAAAAAAAAGAAAAATAAGTAAAAAAGGTGTTTGGACGAAGTAGTAGGTACATAGACTCTTCTATAGATAATTACTCACAGCCCGTAACCCACCCTGCCCTCCTAGTCTTCGGGGGCCCCGCTTGCCCCTCACCCCCGCCACTGGGACCGATCGCCTGAAAGGAACGGTAGCACAAGAATACACTATCAATCTGTGAAAGCGGGCTGGTTTGGAGACTCACTGCGGGGGGCCCTTTCTCCTACGCGGGGCGCTCGCCACTTCGTCGCCTTGGCCTTCAGTCAGTATTCCCCTCGAGCCGTGTTCACTTCTTCCTCGCCAAATAAATAATTTCCTTGTGTTTGCTTTTTTATGAATTTAATTTAAAAATTGATTGAGTTTCGACGCAGCGTCCGATTTATAATATGTTAACTTTTGTTTCGATGTTGTCACTGTCCTCCGTTGCGACGTGTTTGAATGTTTTATTGGATTTCCTGGACTGGTAACCGCCGCCCCTGGCTTCCCAAAGTGTCCATTTCTCTGCGCGTTGATCGTTCCCTTCCCGGCTCGAGCTCCTTACTGTTGATTCCTCCCCCCCCCCTCCCCCCTCCCCCCTCTTGTTTTTTATTTTTTTTTTCTGTCTCAACCCCTCCTGACAGCCTCCGCGAAATAATATGACACCCTTTGTCGGCCTCTCAAGTCTTTCCACTTCACTTTCACTTTTCCCGATCACATGCATCTCATCCTTCGGGGCCCCCCTCCCATGCATCAGTCGCATACTACGTAATCATACTAATTTTTTTTATTTTTTTTTTTTTTGTTTTTTTTTTTATTTTTTTTTTTTTTTTTTTATTTTTTTTTTTTTTTTTTTTTTTTTTTTATTTGTTTTTTTTTTTTTTTTTTTTTGTTTCTATTTTTTTTTTTTTTTTTTGTTTTTTTTTTTTTTTTTTAACTTTTTTTTTTTGTTTTTCTTTTTTTTTTTTCTTTTTTTTTTTTTTTTTTTTTTCCACCCTCTCATCACTGGCTATTCTCATTTTTCAACGATATATTTTTCGAGACATTTCACCATCTTGCACTCGGTATAATGAGGTAGTACGCGGCCCGGTTGGGTGATAATCAACCCGGGTCGTGTTCGGCTACCTTGGGCTCGTTTACCCGATCACGCGGTAATCCCTGGACGAGAGAGCTCGGGGGCGCCAACTATTTGCTTCTGAATAATGGCCTGATCTAATCCATGTCCCCTGGTTGTACAGCCTTACCCTCCCCATTACTCAGCTCTTCTGTCTTCCCCTGGCTGTTCTTTTGTGGCAGCACCAGTTTTGATGCATCGTGCGTAACCCCGCAGAAGACCGTCTTCTTCCCTCCTCCTCCGTCCTCTCGGCGGATGAATATGCTATCCGGCACCGTCTCACTCCTTTCCTCCTCTCTTCCCCAGACGCCGGCAATCGTACCATTAATCATGTTTTTGATAATTCGCCTCCGGGGGGGGGTTAGTGAATTCAACGGGCGCAAGCATCATCTTCAATCCGTGCTCAAACCCGTGAAGCAACGTCAAGAGAAACTTAAAGTTAGGACCAAGACGGGACCCTCGATTCACCTCCGGCTGCCTCGGCCACCTCCCCCTCCGGCCCGTCGCTCCTCCTCTTCCTCCCGTATTTAGAGGCAAAGAGCTGAGTGTGTTTGCGGAGTTAGGAACTGGTCCCAGAGGCTCGCTCTTCTCGCCCGGTGATGTGGGATTTAAGAAAAAGCTCCACAGCACGCTGGCCTAATACCATTACGGGTGCCATATTATGTGTCAAGCTGTCACTTTCAATTTGAGCCACCGCGCTGCCGCGGCCGGGGCCCTGGCTTTTCTTCATGTTTCTGTTTTGATTGGGGCTTGATAGTGACTTGGCTGGAACTGGGCGTTGCACGGCGAGGAGGAGGAGGAGGGGCGGGGGGGGGGCATTCCACCGCTACGAGCATTGATCATATGTTTACAATTAGTGTTGGTGCGGGGTGTGGGGCAGTCCTACCCGGTGACCTCTTCACACCGAAATCACATGCCTAAACTTATTCCTGTCTCCGGCTCGGAGTCCCGTCATGTGTCTCGTCGTCCAATCTGTCACAGTGGCTGACGTAGAAACCATGTCGAAAGGCGTGGGGGTGGTGGGGGTGAGGAGGGGGGGGTGAGGGGGAGGACAGGGCCAAGGAGTTTGCAGGAAAAGTCTGCGTAGTCGCTCAACACCGCAAGCATCTTAAATTGAGGAGATACAGACTGACAAACGGGGGAAGGAGAAGGGTGGGATGGGCGATGGGGGAGCGGGGCGTGAGTTCAGTCAAAAGCAATTGTCCTCCAATTGAGTGGAATGACTCAGAGGAATTGGTAGGAGTCTTTTGTTTGCGCGAGAGGCTAAATCATTTGAGCGATTGAGTCGAAATCCCCCTTGTTTTTCTACTCCAGAGAGTCTGTTTTTACAGCTATTCAGATCCAGCCTCCCCTGAGCAATCACTGTCCTCCCTCCCTCCCTCCCTCCCTCCGTCTATCTCTCTCTCTCTGTCTCTCCATCTGTCTCTGTCCAATAGATCATCAGTTTGGCGATAGAGTCCAGGAACACGTTCAGGCTGAGGGCTTCGAGCTGTTTCTGTCAGACAAAAGCTTCAGTGTTGGTGTGCGGGAAAACACCAAGAGAGAGAGAGAGAGAGATGGGGGACAGAGGGGGGGAAATGAAGGAGTCAAAATACTGATACATCCAGCAGGATAGCTTGTATTTCTGATGGGCTTTTATCGTAATCTCATCTAAACCGTGGGTGTTGAATATCTGTCCTGTATAACCATCAATAACCAGTAACTGACCCAGAGTTGCTGGTGGCCTCAGCCCAACATTTTTAATGTTCTGGAGCCAACAATAGCATTAAAATAGCATTATATTTCAGGATGATTGGCTACATAGTAGCAAATGAAGCGTGAAGAGAAAGTAAAGATAACTTTCTGGTTTGGACTGGGCCGATTTGCTCAATATTAGCTAGCTAGCTAATTACCGAGGACGCGTCACATTTGCTAACAGCTTATAATGCCAAGACAGCAAAGGAGAGGCTAGCTTTTCTTGCATGCAGTTAGCTAAACGTTAGATAGCTAGGTAGCATTGGCTAATCGAAGAAAGTAGCCCGCTGGCTAAGTAGTTTGATGCATAGCCCTTTTAGGGATAAAAGTATTTCTATTCACAAGTAGAGACAGATATAATTTGTTCAAATTGCCTTACAGTAGCATGAGTGGTTGGACTTGTATCAATACATGTCTGCCACGTTTAGCTAACTGCAGTGAGCTAAACATTCTATAGCTAGGTAGCATTGGCTAATCTAGGAAGGTAGCCAACTAGCTGGTAGTCGGTGGTCTCAACTACCCAGCTAGCTAGGTAGTTGGTGGTTAAGACACTACTTAGCTCATGCGCTATAGCAGCTAAGCTAACTGAGTTCTGGTCGAGTTATCTACACGCTGATTAAAATGCAAGTGTCACAATGTGATGAAGTAATAACTAGGGAAACACTCTAATTGGCTAAAGGACTTGTTGGCTCCAGCATGGCACAAATATATTGATATAAGTCTAACCACTCATGCTACTGTAAGACAATTTGAACAAGTTATATCTATCTCTACTTGTGAATACAAATAGGTTCATCCCTAAAAGGGCCATACATCCATTAGCTCATCAATATTATTCATGCTTATTGCCAATATGATGCTGGTCCAAATTACAAATGATACACCACAAGGACCTGATTATCCAAATGCAGTTACTAAGGCATCCAAAAGAGAGTGCAAGGAACTTGTCATGCTCCGGGCATTTCATCTGACTTGATTTATTACGGCTCATTTACATTCCAGCTTCTCATAGGGCTAATGGGCCATAAATTCTGTGTAGATAATGTCCATAGATTAAAGTGAAATAACAGACAGTATAAATCAATCCCAGAGCGGAGTGATCTGTTGTTTCAATAATGTGCACCATTAGTTTCAAAAGCAGATCGCTGATAAACATGCATGCGCCCTATCCACTTCTGGTTCTTCTTTCTCACACACACACACACACACACACTCAACACATCCATTATATTACACATTACACACATACACAGACATGGGCAGCCATAAACAGACACAAACTCAGAAATATACACATAAACACAAATACACACACACACGCACAGATAAATCACAGACACACACACACACACACACACACACACACGCCCACCGACAAACATATTTACTGCAATATCTGAGAGAGAAAAAAAAACACACCACACTCGCCGGTTTATGAACACACTCAGCAGTTCCCGGCACAAGTAGGGGTTTAATATTTTACGAGGGAGCAAAAGTTATGGACTCTAATAAATATGCACACATGTGCTGCTCGCGCTGAGTTATTGGCACTGGCAGCCCACATTAATATGTCACATTAAAGTAGACCGCCTGTTGACAAGCCCTGTTTGACCCTGTCAGAGTGCATGCTCACACACACACACACACACACACACACACACATTATTAAATCCTCAGCGGCATCGCCTGACTTCACTGCGCTGCATTTGAAATAAACGGCACATATAAAAATAAATTAAAAAAACCCTAACGGAATACGTGATGTGTCTTATGATCGCTGTTGTCACGTGCCAATCAAAGAGAATGAGAGAGAGAGTGAGAGTGAGAGTGAGAGAGAGACATCAAAGGGCCAAGTGTTTTCCATACAAGAGGGGCGAGGGGGGGCTTTAGATCAGACAAGCTCTTCTGTAAACATCCCCCTCAGATCCTGCCAGCATGAGGTTCCCCTTCAGCGCCCTGCTTTGTCTCTCAAAGTGCTCCCATAGCATCGTAGGGGCACTAGCAGCGCTCCTCTCCACTCCCGAATCACGGAATAAAGGTGATTATCTCCTCCCTCCCTCCCCCCACCTCCACCACCTCTTCTTCTTCTACCCTTTCCTCCCTCCAGCTCATTATGCTCTGCATTCTCCTTCATGTGTTTCAAAAGGTTCCTCTGTGAGACTCGCTTCCCTCTCCTCCTCCTCCTCCTCCTCCTCCTCTTCCTCCGTATAGTTCTGCTCCTAGGAAAACACTTTTAAACTATCTTTTTTTTTCCCCCCCCCGCGGTGTACTTTTGTTAAATCCTGTTGTTAAGAAGAACAACTCGGAGAAGGCCCTCGAGAGGCCGACGCGTCCCTCCAGCCTCGGCCTGATAGGGCAGCAACCCTGTTCCTCCTCCGAGTCTGAGCGGAGAGTAATTGCGGGCGTGATTCTCTCTCTTCTTCTTCTTCTTCTTCTTCTTCTCTCCCCTCTTTTCAGCGGGCTTCAGCAGCCAGCTTTACAAGCTCTCTCCCCGCTCTCATCCTCCACTGATCAAAGCCTGCTCGCACAGATACATTTCCCCCCACAGACAATGCCTCTTCTCAAGGTGCTGTCAGGTTCCCTTCTTTGCTTTAATTTCATCTCTTAAACTTTTTCTCTTTTTTTTTTAAATCCCCGTACCCCCCTGCCTTCCTTCCCCTCTCCTTCCTTTGTGAGGGCTGTCAGCCGTGACAGTTTGTTGCCGGGAGGGACTTGTGGGAAGAGAAGGTAGGTGCACTTTTACAAAGAGCCGCCGCCTGGCTGCGCCTCACTCACGCTGTCACTCAAACCAAGCCCCGGCGCACACACACACACACACACACACACACACGCACGCACGCAACGTGACACGTCCAGCGCCGGCAACAACCCGCAACAATGCAACATTTACACTCAAACCCACACCACTGAAACACGACAGACACCTTGACCTTGTGTTTGTTGTGTCACGTAAGGTATCAGCGCTCGGGGGTGAGTTGCGGGGGGGTGGGGGGGAGGGTTGGCAAGGGGTGAGGCCCGGGGGCCGTGAAACCAGTTGCACCGTCTGGGTGTCTCAGATCACAGGCCAGGAGGAAACTCGGAGCGACAGAGCCGTGATGGAGCGCTTGGCAGAGCCGCGGCTGACATGGGGCTCGGATGACAGACAGAGGCTGACAGACGTCTGACGTCTCCCTGTCGCCTCGGGCAGACACGCCACCCCTGCCTGAAACCTGAGGAGTCCTCCCCGCAGCCAGCACCAGCAGCAGCCTGCCAGCCAGCCAGCCTGCCAGCCAGCCAGCCAGCCCTCGCAAGCCTATAATCCCTACAAAGTTCACACGAAGACACACCGGGTTGAAAGAAAGGCGGCGGCAAAAAAAAACAAAAAACGAAAGACGAGAGGAGCATCATTCCATTTTCTCAAAGAGAGGAAAGATGACGAGGAGAGAGTCGGCCTTGAGGGAAAGGTTTGAATTTGTGAAACATTAATTACACCTTTTCTCTTCCCTCTCTCCCTCCCTCCCTCCCTGCCTCCCTCCCTGCCTGCCTGCCTGCGTCTCGGTCTTCATTTCAGGCGGGGCAGCCCGGAGCAGGCAGCCAGCTCCGTCTGTTCTTGTGAAAGGCAGACGCCTTTGTGAGGGGGAAAAGCATGGCGCTGGTGTTTCTTCTTCTTCAAAAAAAGTTCTTTCCGCTGGAGCTCAACACACACAGGCCTCCAATTTTTTTGTATCAGACCTGCCAATAGCCGACATTTTGCGTCTATAATCAATCGTTCTTAAATATGACGACTTTTTGCGCTAAAGAAGAAGTATGCGTCGATTCCCCCGAACTTTTACTCTTCAGAAACGCCACGGGACACTAAAACCTCTCCGACGAAACCCAGGACATCAACAGTTCACGCACACGTGTGGGATCCAATCAAAACGTTGCATCGCAATCAATTCAGGTTCAGGGCTTCCCCATAAACTGACTTGTCATATATCAGCTCAAAGTGTCTCTCTCTAACCCTAACCCTCATCTCCTGGACCCCCCCCCTGGTGCCGTTCCCTCCCGACCGGGCGGCCAGCTGGGCGCTATAAAACCACCTCAAGCGCTCAATAACCTCCGGCGCTTGACTCGGAGGCGCCTCACCTCGCGCCTCCCTTTTAAAACCTTCAAGAGAGGATATTAGCCTGTCAGCGGGGGTGACGGGGTTTTAGCGCGGTCAGGGGGGGGCATTTGGCTGAGAGGGGGATATATTTTGGGGGCGGGTCAAAGGGTCAGGGAGCACCAATTAGACGCCGTCAGGGTTGGAAGCGCTTCGTTTTGCACAGCGGACGAGTAGTAAAGCCTCGTTTTTGTTTTTTTCTCCTCGCGTTCCAACGACACACGCCGGGAGTTCAAATCCCCCCGAAGCGAGTCTGCACGCGCGATTAGTTGTTTACGGCGTTCCGAGCTTTCGCCGATGTTTTTTTTTTTTTTTCCGCACAGGAAATGAACCGCGTCTCCATTATCATCTCAGAAAATTGGCAACGGGAGCCACCTCCCTCCCCCTCCTCACCCCACTCCCCCCGAGGCACAAGTGGCACAGGATGAAGCTAAGCCGTGGCGTTTCGAAAGTAACGATCCGTGTGAACGCGCGGAAAAAAGTCGTGAGAGGACTTGCACACTTCTGTCTGTCTCACCAGCTTCAAAGTTATCGGCGGTGATCTCCGGCCGCGAAGCGCTGAGGAGACTGAACCCATCACCCCCCCCCCACCACCCCCCTTCTTTCTCCCAGTTCCTCCAGTGGCAAACAACACATTGCTTTGAGTGACAGCTCCAATCATTCGGGCCGTGTTTGCTCGGCAAGTTCAAAATGTGACTGACACTCAGCCCCGTTGCAACGGAGGGGGGAGGGAGGGAGGGGGGGTCAGGAGGGGGGGGGGGGAGGGGCAAGAAATGAAACAGAAAACAAAATCCTCCCTGCATGACAACTCCCTCATTCCCTCCCTCTCCTATCTTCCCCACCCTCCCCCGACACACACTCCTTCTTCTCCATCCTTTTCCATCATCTTTCCATTCCTGTCATTCCCTCTTCTTTTTTTTTTCTTTTTTTTCCCCCGGCAAATCCGTTTTGATAGCACATCACCACCAGGCCAAATGGCAGATAATCCCTCAGAGTTTTATCGCTAAACCCCCTTCTTCTTATTTTGTCTCGTTTGCATGTACAGTTCGCGCAGCTGCCTTGTTCGCTGATACGATCTGCCAGCCGGCGTGAGATCACACACGGGAGGAAAAACGGAGGAGGCTCGCCTACCGCGGCCCACGGACGCGGCACAATAACGCTCTTTATTTTTTTTTAATCCGATTTTTCCTTTCGGAGGACAATAAGGACATAGGAGCATATATTCCCAGTTTTGCCACGTGATTTCCCACCCCGTCTGATCCGAAAACCCTCCCAAAAAAATCACAAAATACATAGAAAAAAATCCTTTAAACAGTTGCGCCCGCTTGCATTTTCTTCGTCGAAGCAAGCGCCAGGATCTGCAAAGCACTTGTTGCAAGATAAATATTTGAAACAGGTGCAACCGCATTTCAAACCGGGTTCGTCTATCCCGCCTCGTTTTGAGAGTCTGACTACGAGACGAAAGCGACTCGCTAAAGACACGTTTTCTCGCAGCACTTATCTCGCGATGACTCACCCAGGCCCTTTCGACAGCCCGTGCGAGCTACACCTGTAATTTACCTGTTACAAGTCAATTATCCCTATTAAAAAACGGGGAGCATGTTTGGTGCCATAATCTCCATAATAACCCATCACGAACCGCCGCAGTTTATCACTGTCAAGCCGGTAAATAGCAACAGGAGCGACGCCTCACAGCGGCGCTTCGTGACAAACGATGAGAAAGTCGGTGAGAAAGTAAAGGGGAGGAAATGAAGTGGGTGCAAAGCTCCGTCCTCCCAATAACGGATGGGCCCGAGGGATGAGCGGCATTCCGGGCGAAGACGGAGAATAAAGAAGGAAGAGATTCACCGGTTCCTCCTCATTGTTCGCAAGCAATCCGATGGTTTAAAACCCTCGGCTGGAGGGAGAGGTGAATCCCCGCCGGTCTTTTATCCGGTATGAAGGAGGATGTAAGCCTGAGAAGCCCATTCATACACCTGCACAGGGGCGCTCTCCCTCCGGGTCAAACAGGCGCTAAATCTCTCTTTGCAGCGGCCTTATAGCTGATCTACTACCCGTTTTCTACCCCCCCCCCAGCGCTCGTGTCCTCCAAGACAAGGGGATATCAAGGAACAGGAAGAACAATAAAGACAAAGAAAGGGAGGCAAAGTGGAGGCGTGGGGAGGAGGGATGTCAGGGAAAAATCAAAAGGCGGAGGAGGTTGAGAGTGGAGGTGAGAGAGGAGATTTTTGACATGGTTATTATCGGGATTATTGAGAACAAAGTGAAAGGATGTACAAAAATATATTTTTTTGTTTTTGTTTTACTGGATTTAAGAGATAACATTTAAGAGATAATTAAATTCAGGTAAAGATTTTTGTTTCCCCCGCAAATTGGATATACTGTATATATATACGGTAAAGATTTGGGGAAATGAACTCAGACAGAGAGGGGCCAGATCGATTCTCACACACACACACACACACACACTGAATGTTTTTCCTATGTTTCCTTCCATATTAATATGAGCGAGTGCGTGAATGTGTGTGTTTGGAAGCGTGGGGAGGGGTGTTTGTGTAGGCTTTAGTTTTCTCTGTGTAATAGTGTGTGTGTGTGTGGGTGGGTGTGTGAGCTCATGAGAGCAAGTAAGTGTTGGATTTGCAGCGAAATGTGATTTATGTTGTGGAACTTTGATCTCCTAAAAGGCTTTGGATTTCTACACAACAATAATTCTCCTTCGGCCTCCGCTTAAATAAATGATGTGCCCGTGGCGGGTGTCCAGAACAGGCTTTAATAGACTGATCGCTGTTGGAGAGAGAGGGAGGGAGGGAGAGAGAGAGAGAGAGAGAGAGAGGCTGCGGTTACATGCACCGCTTCGACATGTTTTTCATAATCGGATTCTAAAAGATCGGATGTTTGCGAGATCCCATCGCTCAGATCCCAGAACTTGGCGCCGAAATGGCTGCATTTATTTAAAGTAACAACCCTAGGCGTTTTGATAAATGCATCCAACTGATAGAACGCAACAGTGATTCAACCTCTAGCCGGTTGTGTGAAAGCTTTAACATTTGCTGGTCTAAAACAGGGTAAGTCTTCCCTGGGAAAAAAAAAAAAGTGATGCGATTCCTGCAGAAGCAACACGGAAGCTAACCGAGAACTGGTTCTGCTAGAGGCTAGGTGGCTAGTGGGGAACACGTTGTTGAAGCTGGCAGCACAACCTTTAAGGTAGTCAAGGATTAAATTATT
Organism: Hoplostethus mediterraneus; assembly: GCA_034670385.1. NCBI lineage: Eukaryota > Metazoa > Chordata > Actinopteri > Trachichthyiformes > Trachichthyidae > Hoplostethus > Hoplostethus mediterraneus. The sequence goes on along the minus strand of JAXDDW010000042.1, from coordinate 1,272,607 downwards.
AAATCACCTCATTCTACGACAGAATTGAAACTGTTAGCGGTTAGTAATCTGTAATGGACAAAGACAAAGAAAAGAGCGCCACCTACAGAAACACAAACTCCAGAAAA